>ML685801.1:1237926-1289458 GCA_007922175.1 Pelusios castaneus
AGAACAGGTAGGACAAACACCTAGGCAGGAATGGTTTAGGTTTACTTAGTCTGCCTTCGGTTAAGGGCCTAGAGTTGATGACTCCTCAAGGTCCCTTCCAGCCCTATCTGCCCACAGTTCTATAATTTATATTTAAAAAGGGAGGCAAAAAGTAGTGTTTGGCAAAGAACTGGAGAGGAATTTTATCTCTGAAATAAGTCTACTGTATATTTCACATCCATATACAAAGTGGCCAACAGTTCTTGATCAATATTTGTTCCCTCTTTAAATACTTAATGTCACATTGACAGTGGGTTTTTGCCAAGTTAGGCTTTGAGCCTACAAGCACTTGCAGACATGATCAATTTTACTCAGGGTTTGTCTTCGCTTCAGTGTTAGCTCTAATTACATATGCTCAGTATGACTTGCGTGAATAGCTAGCTTGAGTTGGAATTGCTGCAATGCAACACAGAGTAACTGAGTCCCCATTACATTACTAGATTAACCATCAGCAGCACTCAAACTTAGTACCCCGGACAGGCCAGCTAGCTCCAGTCCAAAGCACCACTTAACTCATGCACTATGTTCCCTCTAAGCTGCACGCATTGGCCGTCACACACCTATCACAGATGCCCCTGTAGCCCGACCCCCCCCCCGCCTCTTTGTCTCCCCAACCCAACCCCTCTCCCCTTCTCTCCAGCCCGACCCCCACATTTTAAAATTTTAAGTTTATCCCCATTCATAGAACAAAGACATTCTTGACCACCTGGCAAAATACAGGCGACACAAACTGTGAGGTGTAAATGACGGTAGAGGCTAGATAGGCAGCAGGTATCGTTTCACATTTGTTTAGTAAATTAATAAAACTACAGTATTTCAGTTTAACATTTTTATTAAAGTTCGAACAAAAAGACAACATCTATGTATTTCTTTTGAATTAAGGTACTTAGTTATGCTGATGCTTCTGGCACCAAAAAACTTGCCCATGCAGCACCATGCCTCACAAAGTGTTGCTCAGTGAGTTCCTTAACTTGCTCAGCTGCATCATCAACTTAGAGAGAACATTGCTCTTGCTATAGATTTTTGTGTGTGCATGGGAATCAAATTAGGGGCAACACTCAAGTTATACTTCAAGCTAACAATGCACTGAAGATAAGCTCTGTCATGAATAGTCCCATGGGACAGTTTATGTGCTTAAAGTTAAGGACATGCATGTTTCAAAGATGGGGCCTTAATAAGAAATACTGAGTTGTCTGTGGTTTCATTTCCCTGCTTCTGAGGGTAGGCATGTCAGTCTCTCTGGAATGGTAAGTAGTTTTGTGTTGAGTAACATCGCTCCAAATGCTCCTGTCCTACAGAAATCTGTAACAAAACACTAGACATCCATATGGTTTGAGGTATTTTACATTTGATTACTTGTCCTCATCTTTACCAGTCTTCTTAATGGGAATGTTTCCAATATGGTCAGTAACATGTTAATGATTTTCAGATGTCATCCCTTCACTACCATTTTCATAGACGTATGTCCCAACCAATGCAACCCATTTGTTAAGGAAACTGTTTTGTCTAGTCACTAGTGTAACTTTAAGTCACAAATTATGGGACTTCCAGCATTTTCTTTGGGAAGCAATTCTTCAGGTTAATTTATGTCACTCATAGGAAGTTTATCTTGATATTCAATATAAAATTTCATTCTAGTTTGTCACTGCTGCTGGCCACAAATTGTTTTATGAAGTGCTATTTTCAAAATTATTGTATTTATTAAGGCAGATGTGAAACAAATAGGGTCAATGGTCCTCAACCATTTCTGTACCATTATCCAATGTTACCAACCAAAAAAAAATTTTTTTTGCACTCCCCTGCCCCTTCCGTCTAGCCAGAAAAACAGAGGGGGTGGTTGTGAACCCTTTTAAATCACTATGTGAATGTTTCAAAATTATTCCCAGCTGTCCCAAGGAAAAAACTGACTTAACCAGTCTGCAGTGATAAGAACAGTGTCGATTTGGGCAAAAGAGAACACTTTGTTAAGCAGAAAGAATTTTATTTTTCAGAAAATGTAATTTAAAATATCAAATACACTACATGCAATTTAGAGTGAATAGATAATAAATTTTCTTTCTCCAACATATTTGTTGCTTATGTGGCAAACCTAGGCCCAGTCCTACAATTTGATTTGCCTGAGACACCTTCATGCCTGAATTTGGTCCCTTTAAAATCAGCAGAACTCTGTACAAGTGGCGACCCAAATTAATCAGAATGAAAGACTGGGCAGTGGTTCTGCTCTGTTTCTAGTATAGAAATAATCAACATGGCTTCCTGTTGTTTATGCTGGTTGCTCAAATGAAAAGGATTTTCTAGCTGGTAGAACCATATGTAAACTGGTGAGGGTTATGTTTTTTCATGTTCCTAACCAACACAGCTATGCTGGCAGAACTTTTTAAGTGTAGATCAAAGAATCATTGTATTCTTACTACAAATGTTGGAAATCTGTGTGCAGAGGTAGCACTGTATACTATAACTTTTTTTTTTTTCTTTTTCCAATACTAAAGCTGAATTGCAGATTGCTGAAGCTGTTGCTCTGATAAACACACTTCCCAATTGGACAGTTTTAGATCAAATCATTTTTTCTACAAAAGCTCCTGACAAGAAGTTTATTTTTGGCAAAGGAAATCTTCAGATTCTGACAGGTAAGAAGAAAACCAAAGATTTCTTAATACAATGTATCATACTAAGTGTTGAAATATCTTTAACTTTCTTAAGCTACTTAATGATTCTTGCAAATACATGAGGCAGTTAAGGTTTAATTTACTCTATTGGCAGGTTTACAGACATGCATTAGAGATGCTGATCAAAATGTGCAAGATGGAAATAACCAATACTTGCGATAAGAGTTTGTTTCACTGAAACAGTTAATCCCAGTTAATACACTTGAGTCACTCTGCTCAAGCTAGTCTAGCCACGCTGTGAAACACTTGACTGGACAAGCTGTAACTCCAGCTGTTGCTTCCCCACAGCCCTCTTAGCCCAAGTATCAGCAGCATTCTATTTCCAGCCCACCTCCCTGCAAATCCAGCTAGCTTCAGCTTAATCTCTTAACTCAAGCTAGAGATTTTTGTATGTGAGTGGGAGTTGGGCACAGATTAAAACTCAGATTGTAACTTGAGCTAACAATGCAGTGAAGACAGGCTCTATATGTGTGGTATGTAGTATGATTCTAAATAAAGTACATAAATGTGTTTAACACATGGAGTGATTCTGAATAAAATAAAGTGACTGATACAAAGGTGACAGTCACTTTTGATCCAGGTCAGGAGTAATCGATGTTTCATGATTATTCAACAGACTATGAAGTGAGTGACTATTCTTAGGCCAAGATCCACAAAGGGAATTAGGCATGGCAGTGTCTAACTTTTAGGGGCCCTGCTACTCTGTAGAATTCACAGACTCTTGGCTACCTCTACATTGCATGGGGAGAGCTAGGCACCTAAATCTAAGCTAGAGGGAGACACCTATCTGCTTGGCATCCACTGCCATGAATCATCTGAAATCCGGCACCTAAACTTTTTCTTGCAAGAATGGTGGCAGCACATGCCCAATTCCACACAGAATCACTGGTGCTGGCGAGCCTCCCTCCTAACTTTTAGCCTTTAGATAGAGCAATCACCTGGGAGGTGGGAGTTCCCAGTTCAGTCCCCACCCCCACCTGATATATAAAGGGATGTGTTTCACACCTCTTGGGTCAGTGCCCTAACCACTAGCCTATAGAGTCATTCTCTCTGGCCCAATGCATAGTTAAGTAATTAAACAAAGTTGACTGGCTGAGTAGAAGAGATTGAGTGAGACCAGTGTCTGACTGTCCCATAGCCCAATGTTGTTTTAGACAGATAGGAGACACCTGTTCAACTCCTTTCTCACCAGGAAGAGGAAGAAATTGAACCTAGGTCTCCCATACCCTGGGTGAGTACACTTTAGCCCAGTGGTTAGGGCATCAAGGAGAAGCCATTTTATCTGGGGTTACTCATGCTCTGAGAGAACCTACTGTATCAGACCCCACACAGGTAGAAGGGGGACCACCTGGTTTGAGGAGCACACTGTGACTTACGTGAGGTATAGATACCTGGGCACTGCCTGAGGCAGAAGTGTGTGTGCCTAGAACCAGAAAACGGAGGCTCATAGAGGACTTTCATAGTGAAGATTTAAACACCAGGGGTTTGCGGACCTACAGGGTTAGGTAATAGCTGAACAATAGTTTTGACAATTTCATTTGCATCTAAATTTTAGATTTAGTCACCTACATCCTCTTGTGACTCTGGGCCTACTATTTTTCCTAGTATCCATGTGACAGAAAAAAGCATCCTAACATGCTTGTTGTCGATCTCAGCAGCACATAATCGATGGACTGAATGGGCCTGGAAGCAAATTTTCTTCCCTCATCCTTTGAGGTAGTTCTTTTAGAATAGACTTGAAATATATTGTAGGCACAATGTGAAAGCATTAGTGAACAAAGGGTGTATTTCCATGCTCTCAGTTTATCATTTCATGAGAGTACATTTGTTTTAAAAATAAAAAAATTAAAATTGCCTTTTTGATCTAAATTGGCATTAACCAGTACAAAATTATACAGTGCAATTCTCTTTATTTTAGAAAAGATTAAAGGATTACCACACATAACAGCTGTATTCTTGAATACAGAAAGGCTATCTTCGCTAACAAAGGTAATTTAAAAAATAATATTTAAGTGCTTTTTTATGTTCTACATCCAGAAACTGTTAGATGTACTGATGCTATGAAAAGTAAAGGCCAACTTTTGACTCAAAAGGTGCACGTGGCACTTTTAAACCCACTTGCCCAAATTTATGCCTGTTCTGAGCGAACATAGTTCCATTGACTTCACTGGGTATTATGCCTCTTTCTTCATGGCTTAATTTGGCTCACCATCATTCTGGTAGTTCTTAAATCTAGGTTCTACTCCCAGTTGTCCCACGGACTCACTGGCATCTTGGAGAAGTCACTTAACTTTTATGCCTCAATTTCTCCCATCTGTAAAATGGGGGGAAACATAGCCATCTTTTTAAAGCACTTCAAGATTCTTGAAGAAAATGTGCTCTATATTAAAATGCCTTGAAGTTTTTAGGAGATTATGGCTAAAGTTTGTGAAAAAAAATTCAAATTCCGTATTTTTTGATGAGACACATTTTTCTCAAAAGCTTACCAGTTCTTCCACCTCCTCTCATTTGTAGAAAGCTGTCTATTGATACTAGGTTATGTAAAAATTTGTTTTATGAAACCTAAATCTAGAGCATAATTTACATGGCAGCAGTCATGGTTCAACAGGGCATTTAAGAATCCATGAAACTTTAAGTACATAGAACAGTCCCATGGGTTTAATTGAGACTACTCACATGCGTAAGCACTTTTCTGGGCTAAACCAGCTTACATCTGAAGAACTCTTTGTGGGCTCAAAAGCTTGTCTGTCTTACTAACAAAAGTTGGTCCACTAAAAGATATACCTCACCCCCTCTTATGTCTCTGCTGATGTAGTTTAATTTCTTCACCGTTCTGCACTCAGATTGACTTATATACATTTCACTAAAAATCTGTCATGTTGTCTCGGCTTTTGTTTTTAAAGAAAGAGCTGGAAGATGTTTGGGGAGTGAAGGTCTTTGACAGATACACAATTGTCCTTAATATTTTTCGTTGCAATGCTCGGACTAAGGAGGCAAAACTTCAGATTGCATTGGCTGAAATCCCGCTCCTCAGGTACCTCAAATAGCAGGCATTAGTATTTTAATATAATAATAGTAATGGCATTTTCTTCACAGTCACTAAAATGTTAGTACTATTCTTGAGGGAGAAAATGTCAGTAGTTTTTTGTATAAAATGCTTTTGTGCATTTTATGCGGTAAACTGCCCAGAACACATTAGAGCAATGGTTTTCAAACTTTTTTTTCTCGGGACCCAGACGAAAAAAATCATTTATGCCCACCATCTGACAATTACATCTTTGAGTAATGCATTCCAGTCTTTCGGCGACAGCAGCAGGGGGTGCTGCCACCCAGTACCTGAGAGTCTACAATCCAGTACTGGGTCCTGACCAATGGTTTGAAAACCACTGCATTAGAATATGGTATTGCTTCAAGATTTTCACCATTGACTAACCCAAAAAAGAAGCTGTTAGTAGATATCCTTACCAAGTAAATTTCTTGTGACTTGCTGGTTCATCTCATTCTCAGTAACTTGCCAGGAACAGCAACAGCAACTTTATTTTTAGAAAATAATATATGGCAAATTTATAGAGTATAGGGTCAGAATTTTAGCACTCAACAGAGGAGTTGAGAAAACCAGATTAAACTCTGGTTGTTATGTATGTCTATCCCAGATCAAATACCGGCAGGTTTAATAAGGTATATTGTGTATTTTGTATCTTACCTTTCCTACACCTGATTGAAGTCAGTGGGAGTTATTTATATGCATCTAACAGTATAATTGGCTCCTCAAAATTTTAGCTTAGTCGTTTTTTCCTGCAGTAGTTATTTGCTAACTGTTATCTGTTGGGGGACCAGGAAATTTGGATTCCATTCCAATAAAGCTATTTATTCAGCTTATGGCCTTGGGCTAGTCAGTTAACTTCTGCATCCTGGTTTCCTCATCTGTAATATTAGGCTATTACTACTTAGTCATGTTTGTGAAATGATGTTATGATCCTTTACTTAAAGTTAGTATATTTACTGTGATACAAACATTACTCTTATTCCACTGCCAGAACAAATCTGAAAAATGAGACATCTCAGTTAGATCAGCAAAGAGGTGGATCAAGATACATCATGGGTTCAGGTAAAGTGTAAATATCTATGTGAACTGTAGGATTATCCTCTGTAGTCCATGGCCAGGTTTAATAGCTTTTTGAAAGGCATAGTGGTTCTGACCAGCATGGATTGATTTAAATAAAAACTATTAAAATCAGCAGTTTAAACCACTAACTGGAAAGTCTTGATTTAAGTCATCAATTTTAATCAACTTTTCCATTTGTACTTCAATTATTTTCTACATCTTCGTTTACTGTCTAGGAGGGTACACTGTCTATAACAATATACATGTATTTAAGTGGTTATATAACTTAAGATTTTCAGATTTTTTGTACATTTTTAGTTTGTTAGAAAATGGTGAAATGATTGCGTATTTACTAGATAATTTAACTTCTTGCTTATAACATGTGTCTAGGTGCATTAGATTGGTAGCTGAAATTTAATTAAACACACAACAGTATATAAAATTTATTTAACAAATAACATTTAACATTTAACAAAATGACCTTAAATGTTTTGAATACATGGCCTACAGTGTTTTCCATGAACTGGAGAGCAAGTTTCTAAGGTGGGTGGAGTCATGAATATTCATAATTTGATAATTGAGCCAATCAGAGCTCAGGTAGGGAGAAGCTATAAAATAAGAGTATGAGACTACCCAGTGGACTCAGTGGCTGATCCTGATGAGATACATGAAGACATCTTCTAGAGTCAGAGGCTGAGTCCCAATACTTGTGATGTCTTGCCAATATTTTGCACCCAGTGGCACAGCCTTGAGGTCCCTCTAGCATCAAGCCATTAATACAGTGCATGGCCTCTTCTGCCATATTTATAAACCCCGATCTCAAAAGTTAGATTTATGGGGCAAACCACCTTTCTTTATATAGAAAAGTAACCATTATGTTTTTGATAGAAGTTCATGGATTCGCATTTTTTTATTTAAATGTTTTAAGAGATAATATTAAGTTTAAGCGTAACATTTTGTATTCAATTCCAATTTCATTTTTAAATGGGTTTATTTTTAAAAAGAAAAACTTATTTTAAATTAACAAAATCCAGTTTAGATGAAAACAAAAATAATTTGTTTTTATCCACCCTGATAGTGACCAATTAAACTGAGTATCAACGTGCAAATATCAGACTCAATTTTTTTTGAAGAGAAATAATGGCAGCTTCAGCCAACCTCCATTTTTCTATTGAGCTTTATTTCTCATACTAACATAGTAAAGTCCCAATCTGTACTGAGTCAGTAAATTGCCATATACAGAGAGCACATTATTATTTTTAAAATACCTAAAGCTGTGCTAGTTGCCAGAAAGGGCAGTGAGCAGCCTATATGGTAAAAAGGTATGACACCTGTAACAGTCAGTTGTAATTTTGTCTTAGTTCTCTTAGTTAAGCAACTGAATTCATGTGACCTTAAAACTGTTTGAATGTGTGCTGTCAGTTCGCTATCACTGTTTTAAATAGTTTCACCACCCAGCTTGATTTTCAGCTCTCTTATGGTTTGTTCATCCACTTATTAGTTTATATATATAAATTTTTAGGTGAAACTTTCATGGAAATGCAATATCGTCTTTTGAAAGAAAAGGAATTTAAAATTAGGAAAGCCCTGGAAAAGCTGAGAAGAAAAAGGTCTGTACTCAGAACTCAGCGTAGAAGGCGTGAGTTTCCAGTTATCTCAGTAATGGGCTACACTAATTGTGGTAAGAAAAAGATTCTTAAATTGTAACACCACGAAGACCTTACATTTCTAATATTTAGTCAGAAGCAAGTTAGTCAGAAGCCATGTTAGTCTAGTTCAGCAAAACAAACAAGGAGTCCTGTGGCACTTTTAAAGACTAACAAATGTATTTATCTCATGTGCTTCATGGGTAAAATCCCACTTCATCAAAATAATGAATGGAAACTGCAGTATGGAAGGGAATATATATATTTTTCAAATCAGGTTCTCCAATGAGTGCCAGCAGAAACTGTTTGGTGGTTGGCTATCAGACGTCACATTTGCTCTCTCTCACGCCACCCCTACTCCTCTGGGGCAGGAGGAGTTCCGGCCCCACTCCCCTCCAACTGCCCTGAGGAGCGGGGTCTATACCTGCAGGGGGGGATGTGAGGCTGGGGGGGACACAAATTTGCGCCCCCCCCCCCCCCCCCCTCACACCCCCACACACTTCCACTCCCCTGCAGTTTCCCAGTGTGCAGCAACTGCTGGTCCCCTGCAGCCCGGCTCCAGCTGGGACAGGACAGCCTCACCACCACCCCCAGCTTGGGTGTCACTCAGCTTCTCTCTTACAGCAGCTCTGGGTTGGGTAGTAAATACCTTCCTCAGCCTCGAACATGGACAGGCCTCAGGGTTCAGTCCAGGGGTGTAGCTGGCACTGAGCACAGGGGACAGGAGCCCAGAGTATCCAAGGCAGTGCCCCGCGTCTCGAGCTAGCAACACAGATGTAAAGAGGTGCGCCAGCTCTTTTAAGTCTCCTGCTCTGCAGCATGTAGCTGAGGCAAGTGGTGCAAAGCAGGAGAAGAGGAGGGAAAGTTAAATCCCTCCTCTCAGGTAGGAAGTGGGAGGGGGCAGCAGCTACCTCGGGTCAGGGCCCACAGTGACAGGCTCCACTCGGGATGCGAGGGGGTGGGGGGAGCGTTGGTCACAGCATCTGATCCCGGTGAGGGACCAGTGGGGCCAAAGGCAGGAGCTGACCTGGGATCAGCGGGGCCGAGGGCAGGAGCTGACCCGGGACTGCCAGGTGGTGGAGGCAGCAGAGGCCGGGGCCCAGATCCGGCCTGGGAGCCAGGGCCGGCGTTAAGGATTGAATCCGGCCCAGGGCCAGAGGCAGGGAGCGTGGTGGGGGGGGCATGGTTTCGGGCAAGGGGCACGGTTGGTGAGCCTGGGGCTGTGCAGGGTATGCTGGTACGCATGTGAGCCTTTGGGGGAAGTTTTCAGAATGCTTTTTGAAAGATTAGGTGCTCATGAGTATTGAGTACCACTTATGTTAATCCCTGAATATATAAATGCAGAAACAGTAAGTCACACAGTCAGTTCAGATTTTTTCAGCAAACTAAGCAAGTTATTTTGATTCAGATGGTGTGGAACAACACATAAGACGGTGGGAAAGTTAAGAGAGGAAAATCACCTTTTGTAATAAGAGAGCCAGGCCCAATCTCTATTCAGACCTAATATAATGGGCTATGTCTACACTTGGAAATTTAGGTCGACTTTAGATAAGTCGACTTAGTTAAGTTGACTTAGTGCGTCTACACTTTTTAAATTTAAAGTTGACTTTGGGGGGAACTTACAAAGTCAACCTAGAGCGTCCACAGTGGACACCTAGGTCGACTTCTAGGACAGCAACAAATGTACATTGCTGCAAGAAATCTAAAGCTATGCCCCTATTCTCTACAGCAAGAGGCCATAGAAGTTGATATCTCGCTCCTAAGAGTCTGCAGGGATGCTAGAATGTATAATCCACCATGCAAGCAGGTCTAAACCAGATCTCTGTGCTGCAGTACTGTGTGCCGCTTTGGTCCCCAGGCCTGGGATTTAACATTGGCATGGAAGAGTGTCCTCCTACGGGGGGAAGAAATACCGCTGCTATGCCAAGGAAGCTGAGGCAGAAAGTTGGGGAAAGTTTCCTTGAGCTCTCAGTAGAGGATGCCCAGGACGTCACTGCATGTATCAAGGCACTGCTTCTGAATGCAGCTTGGATGCGGTAGGGAATGGGAAGGCACTTGCAAACAAATACTTCAGCACATTTCCACCCACTCCTACCCCTGTGTTTTTAATAAGCAGAGGCACCTCGTGGCTCCCATAAAGAAGCAATATCAGCTCCTCCAGAACTTACTAGAGCTCCCCTCTCCAAAGAGCTTCTGACTGCCGCCGATTTCTGCTGTGCTGCTTCCCGCTTCCAGGGCATCCTCCAGCTCCATTTCCTCTTTTATCATCTCCCTGTTGTGGTTTATTTCGTATCCAGTGGCCCCAGGCCACGGAGGTGTCTACAGGAGTCTTGTGGGAGGGAGGGAGGTGTAGATATGGGGTCTGTGCTGAGGATGGCTTCCAACTCTTTGTAAAAGCAGCAGGTGGTTGGCGCTGAGCCAGAGCAGTGGTTTGCCTCCCTGGCTTTGTGGTAGTTCTGATGAAGCTCCTTCACCTTGGCTCTGCACTGCAGCACGCCCCTCTCATAGCTTCACCGTGGCACAAGAAATCTGGCCGTAGGTATCAAAATTCCTTCAGCTACAGCGGAGCTGGGACTACACAGCAGACTCTCCCCAGATGCTGATCAGGTCCATCAGCTCTGTTGTGCTCCAGGTGGGTGAGCATTTGCTGCATGGAGCTGCCATTGTCACCTGGAAACATCAGACGCTTGCTTTTCACACCAAGCAAACGAGGTGGAACCAAAAAAATTCCTAGGACTTAAAAAAGAGAGGGGTTGGTTGCTGCAGAGCAACAGAGTACAAGAGGAAGACCAGAGTGGTCAAGAGTGGCACTGTGGGACATTTCCAGAGGATGTTTAACGCAACAAAAAACAGTATCAGTGTCCACACTGACTCTTTTGCAAAAAAACTTTTGTCTCTCACACTAGTGGTATTATTTTATCGACAAAACAGGACAGTTTTGCCAATAAAAGAAGCATGCTAGTGTGTACACTCGGCTTGTTTTGTCACCAGAAGTCAACTTTGGGTACATAATTTTCTATATCTAAGATTCCAAAGGAAAACTGCAGTTAGAATTCATATGCAAATATAACACTATTAAATTAGATCTAAACAGAGATTTGGCCTGGATTCATAATTACAAAAGATTATTTTTCCCTCCTTTAGCCTTCCCATCTGTTGTTCCATGCTATTAGAATCAAAACCACTTGCTTGGTTTGCTGAAAAAATCTGAACTGACTTTGTGACTTACCCGTCTCTGTATTTATTCCCTTCCATACTGTAGTTTCCATTTCATGCATCTGATGAAGTGAGATTTTAGCCACAAAAGCTCATGTGATAAATAAATTCGTTAGTCTTTAAAAGTGCCTGAGGACTCCTTGTTCTTTTTTAATTAGAAGTACTATCTGAAATCCCATTTCAGCAAACATGGGCTTTTTGTTATAGAATATCAATTAGTTTCCTGGTTGTTTTTGAATACCTATCGGTGAGAATTTTGGTAGAAAGGCAAAAAATCCTTTCTACTGGTCAGTGAGATCTACTGAGCTATTTATTAGACCCATGTTTTGCCCTGGATAAATGCCCAACTCCCATTATTGTCAACAGGTATTCTGCATACTGGCCAAACAGATGGTAATTATTTTCAATGAGTACCAATATGAGCTGAATTTAAACTGGTGATCTGTGGTAGACGTTCCTGTATCTCATTACTCAATCACTAGGGCCATGCCTGTTCATTTTATTTGAAGCAGACTGTTTAAATTGTGTTTATTCAACTGCTTTCTGTTAGGGAAAACCACTTTAATCAAGGCACTGACTGGCGATTCAGGACTACATCCTCAAGATCAACTGTTTGCCACTCTGGATATTACAGCTCATGGTGGCTATCTACCCTCACACCTGGCAGTTATTTATGTTGACACCATCGGGTTTCTCTCTGAGCTGCCTCATGATCTCATTGAGTCCTTTTCAGCCACATTAGAAGATGTGGCTTACTCAGTAAGTAACTGATTTTAAAACCTATCTGTGTCTGGAATGTTGTCTTTGCAGAGGGCTGAGAGTTAGCTGGCTTGCTGTTTATAGTGAAGTATCTGGTTGCCTGTATTGAGCATTTGGTTGGTGGTGAACACTATGGTCACTGTTGCAAACTCTGTGGGTGTAAGTTAGTATTGCTAGATTTAAGTTTTGTGGGTTTTTAAGTATGACAAGATTTTGGAAATAAAACTTGTACCAAGTATCCATGTCTGTTCTGGTAGAATTGTATAAAAACCTAGGCAGAGATTTAGGGGTCTTTGAGAATTGTTTTGTTTAAAAACATGTAGGGAGAAACTTTGAAATTAAATTTATTTCAGTACCATTAAATAATAGCCCAGTAGATGATGAAATTACAGTCTCTGGTGTGAATAATAATGAAATTACAGCAATACATTTCATATACACACCCACAGCCATGTGAACATTAAAATTAGCATGTAAAATTAAAAAGCTAAGACTGCAAGGGTCTTTATTTGTCCTTTTCTGCCTAGTTACTGCAGCTTAGGCAAGAGGTTACTTTTGGATCTCATAGTTTTTCACGATTTTTGCAATAATACACAGGCCTGAAATGCTGGACTATTTTGTATCTGGTTCTAAAAATAAAAAGCTGATATGCTTTGAGTGTCTGTTGTATAGATCCTGGAGTATGCTTCTTGCCCATGTTTCTGGTCATAGGTGCATCAACACCTAACACTCTATATACAGTTTGTGCCACCTGAGGGTCACCCCGTCACTGACACATTATACTAAAGGCAACAGGGAAGAATCAAGATCTTGAGTGTATTATAGCATTGCAAAAGGCATATATTACCTAATATCCCAATTGCTGGTGGTTAGGAGCAAAACCATTGCCCTTCTTATAACCTTTTTGAAGTGTCTGAATTGTTCCATCATACCTCCCCAAATTTACACAAGTTGAGGTTTTTTGTTGTGTTGGATTTCTTCAGGGATATTGCATCTCTGTCTTCTGTATTTTTCAAGTATCTGTCTTTCCTCAACCTTGGCTTGGAAAGATGAACCAATTGCTCCCTGAAACCTAGGAATATCGTAACTAACTTGTTTGGGAGGGTTTGTTTCGAGGCCATCTGAGGAATGAAGGATCAAGTTTACAGACATGTTACACATTTAGCCTTCTACCTTGGAGTAAACATTTGGTTTTGATTTGAAATCTGTTCCAGAAATACAACTTAATTTGTTAACTTGTCTGTGCACCCTCCACTGTAAAGGAATATATCTTATGAAACAGCAATGCAGAATACTATTTTAAAACAGCCATTATCACCAGTAACCATATTTTGTACTGTTATTTGCTAGGATTTAATTGTTCATGTGAGAGACATCAGTCATCCAGAAACTGTCCTCCAGAAAGCAAGTGTTTTATCTGTTCTGAAGAATCTTAATCTTCCAAGCCATTTACTGGATTCTATTATAGAAGTTCATAACAAAGTAGACTTGATAGAAGGGTAAGAAGAAAAGTACAGAACTATTATTGCACTTTAGTTTACTTGTATCATTGTACACAAATATTTGCAAAGGATGTACTTTCCCAGTCTACATGGAGCTTCCAGCGACCTTTAATATAGACTACTAGGATACTGGTTCCTCATCCTTTCCTTATATAAACATGGTCTCTGGAGAGTCTTACCATAAGAAGTAAAGTAACATCAGAGCTCATTATCTGCAGTCACATGTCTGTGTAGTGAGATAACAGAACCTAAAATGCAAACAGTGCTTTGCCAGCAATGTGCCCAACCTTTACTCATTTTACAAGTACAAGCCACAGTCTGCTGTTAAATTCCTGCATCTCTGTTAAGTCATCTGCTCTGCAAGTACACTTCTTACCGACAGTTGTTATCTTCCAGGTATCAGTCCACTGAACCAAATGCTATAGCAATTTCTGCTCTTCTTGGACATGGATTAGAAGAACTGAGGGGGAAAATTGAGAAAACAGTTTTGAAAACAACTGGGAAAAAGATTCTGACAATTAAAGTCAATTTAGCCGGACCTCAGCTAAGGTAAATAATTGTGACAGCTACACTTAGCCTCTTTGAAAGGCAGGTATGCATACGAAACTTTTTCTGAAACGTTGACAATTGTATTAATTTTGGTTCCAATCTATGGTAAGAATGAGAACTTTTGGAGTTTTGTCTGACCTCTCAGATGAATTGATTTCATTGTCTCCCAAAGAAGTCTAGATTCTGCTTTTTAAATTGTTCTTTTCTAGGAGGACATCTAAGTGTTTCCGCTATGCTATTTAATTGACTGTCAATGTATTCCAAGTATTTTTTTCAAAGAACTAACCTATTGACTCTAGAGCCAGAGTTGAGTCCAGTACAAGATCACAAATTTTAGAGGCTTTGTAAAGTAGTATACTTCTTTCAGAATAGGAGTAGTTGGTTGTAGGAGCAAAAATGTTTCCCTTTATTAGGCTTATTTGTTCAATTTTTTGAATTCCTTGTATTTAAAATGTATATAAACACTTGATAGCTGAAGTAAAATAAAGGCCTTGGTTTGTTCATTATTGAATGGCTTTACAATGCTGATGAGTTTTTTTCCTCTCAGCTGGCTCTATAAAGAAGCAACTGTTCAGGAGGTGGATGTTATGCCTGAAGATGGCACAGCCAATGTGAAGGTGATCATAAGTAATTCTGCCTTGGGTAAATACAAAAATATTTTCCCACAATCGCAAGTTATTCTGTGCAATTAGTCTTTGGAAAAAGAACAAATTAGCTGGCATGAAGGCTATTTGAAATGAAGGTAATAAACTGTGTGTACATATGTAGTAAAGATTGTGTCAGTCCTGCCCTCTTTAATTTTTTGGAAACATGAAATAAAGGTAAATCTGAATCTTTGTGAAATGTTGACAATATTTCCATTTGAGGAAACAGTAAAGATCTCCAGCCTCTTTCCATTGCAAAACACAGAGTAAAGTACTAATTGCAAACTGTGAAGCATTGATCATTGTGCATCACTGAACTGCTGTAAATTCTGGCCCTGGAGGATTTGTGAACCACTGTGTGGTAACAAAATTCCATTTCAGCAAATTGCCAAGTTTATTAATTCATGCATACTGGGTTTTATGTAACAGATTTAAGAATAAATATTGTTTGTCACTGATGGTCCTGACTATCTCTTCCATGATTGGAAAGTTAAATTTACAGAGGGAAAAGAGAGATTGCTGGCCACCACACAATTTCTTGAGCATCTTATAAAATAATAGAAGTTAGAGGCTGCTGTGTTCATTAAGCATTTTGCTTACTAAAAGGTTAATGAAAAGCTTTTAGTTAGTTGTAGGGTAGAAAGTACATGTTTGTATTGAGTTTTAAGCAGGGAAATAGAAGAAACAAATTTCTCTACACCACACATCTCAGAACAAAATAAGAAACTACAATCTATGCTTGATACTGTATTTTAAATATTATAGAAGATATTAAAGGCAAAGTTAAAACTTTCCTGCTTAAGAATTGATACCTCAGTGTGACCCAAAGCTATTCACAAAACTCACCTGCCTTGAAAAATCAGTAGGGATTTCTTCTTCAGAAGTGATGGCACAATGGATTGTAAGTCTCTTATGATCTAACCACCGGGTTACAATACTGCAGATATGGAAATTACACCCTCAAATTGAAATTTAGAAGAATGTAATATTTCACCAAAATAAAGGAAAAAAATTATCACAGCTTGAACCATAGAGTATCTAGACTATGTATTACTGGGAAACAGAAAATGTAACAACACTAGAGAGAACTGTGGAGCAAATAACTCAGTTTGTATCACAGAAGTGAATAAAAGTTTTACTAGGTAAGAAGTGTTCAGAAAGATATCTACATAGATGTAATATAGCACTTTATGGAAGTGACATATTGAAACTGACATAGGTACACTTTTATAAATACAGCAAAGTACATCACTGTTATATACTAATAATAAACAGGGAAAGAACGTGCATAAAAGTATCAGATACCAGACTGGCAGAATTGTTTCTAAATAACGGCTGCATTTCCATTGACATACCACCCGTAAAAAAGTGTGACATTGCACAAAGAGGTAATATCTTTGCCATTAATTTCTGGAATGCAAAACTTTCTGGTCACATAACATTTGAGTTCAGTCTTGTCCTCAATAGACGTTTGTTCATCTTAACTTACCACTGCCATCAAAAGTGTATTGTGCATTTAAAGAAGGAGGTAATGAGGTATACTGACAGAGCTCAATGCAGCTTAAACAACACTTGTCTACCCTGTTCCTGGCTATTGCCAATGATACTTGTTTCTCATTTTCATGATTAATGAAAATGCTCATAGTTCACCCAAACACTAAAACAGAATAGAATTAATCAGTGCATGGCATAAAACCTAGAATTTGCCAAATACAAGTGGGTACAGATTACAGAATAGCGACTGAAGCAGACAGTTGGGAGAGTAAGAGCGGGGAAAGTCTGGTTTTGATTATACTAATATTAATCTAGAGCACAATGCGAATGGAAATCAGAAGATTTCCAATCATCAGCTGAGTGAGGTTCTGAAACAGCCTTCCATCGAGGTAGTGGGGGACTGGACTTGGTGACCTAGGTGATCACTTCCAGTCCTATGAACTTGGAGCTCTACTAAAGTCATGAAGATACTCTCTGTCCCTTTTGCTGCACAAGGAGCTTATAACGGTCTTTTAGCCCCAGGGAAACATGCTCCACCTGGAGCCTTAGGCAGCAGCTCCCTTCTGCAGCTAGCAGGAGGGGAGCTGTGGGCCACTTTAAAAGCCTTCGGGGGCCACTTTTGACCTGTGGGCCACAGGTTGAGAATCACTGCTCTAGATTTACATCAGCGTAAATGAAAGTAAAATTAGTCCATCTATTATAGGTCAACTGAAGTGTGCAAAACATTTTTAAAAATCCTGTTTGTATTTCACTGTGGCTGACATAATAGCCACTTAATTCAAGAGACATTTCAAGCTAAATGGGCAAAAATCTACTCAGAGGGGTCCAGTTCTATTACCTTGAAGTCAGAACTGACATGAATATAAAAAGGGAGGCCTTAGGGATAGGTAGTAAACAGCAGTACATTAGCTTGGAGACTGCTGAGGAATTTTGTAATGATAACTTACCAGGGTATAAGACAGATACTAAAGGATCAGTTCATACCCTTTTGAGTACAGTATTGCTATTTCCCTCCATAATGCCAAAGTGTACCCCGATGACCAAATTTACATATCCCAGAACTGCACCAAGATTTTGTAAGAAAGAAACACTCAGTGAGTTTTAATGAATTTTCTTACTAGGATGGTAATAATATCTTAGATTACCAAAACAATGTATTGTAAAAATCTAATTTTTTGTTTGCTAATTATGTTATGTTTTAACATTTCATTCACTTTGGACCATGAAAACAAACTAGTCCTTTTCACAGTGCCAAGGTATTTGGGGTGCAAACAAGTAAATATTTAAAACCATAGCAAAATATTTTTAATTGAAATAAAAAAAATTATTTGCATTGAGTACATTTAAAGAAAAGAACCTAAACCTAAATTTACAGTTAGATTTATTCTAGTGATTATTCATTTTGAGAAATATGGGTAAAGTTCTTAAGATATTCTCTAATATTAGTTATTGCAATATTTAAGCACTTCCAACTATAGGAAGTTGTACTTGTCATTAGCATTTGTTTTATTTTAATGTCTGATTTTGGTAAGAAAGCTTCAACTAATGAGTCTCCATAACATCCCTAGGAGGAAGAAATGTCATTTATACATGCACACATGATGTGTCTGACCAGGGAAACTGCAGTCCCTTTAAGAGTTGATCAAAAGCTACTCAATCATACCAAAGTTATAAAGCTGAAAATCATGAAACAGCCTTTAATCTGATCTCATTACTATGGTTATGTAATGCAGGGATGATTTTTTTGTTAAGTTCTATTACATCGTTCACAAAATCCTCATTTTCTATGAAGTCTCCAGCAATGATGTTAATACATTCCCTCTTTGGTCCTGGATACTGTTGCTTTATCCAGAGTTTAAGACATGGAAGGCTACGAAGGGTCATTTTCTCTAAGGATCCAAATGGATGTGCCAGAATGTAGTCTAAGTTTTCAGTAAGGTTAATCCCTGCAATGAAGAAACTTTCTAAAACAAAAAGAAAAACATTAAATTGGTATCTGTCATTACTGAACTTTGACTCAGCTTTACATCTAGTGTTTTCTTTTGAATGAGTAGGAGAGGAGTTTCCTCCAGAAAATTACCTACTTTTCCCATAACTGGAGTTGTCTCACTTTCCCTTAGAGTTTCAAACTATACTGTGCAGATGTAGAGCAGTTAAAACCAATTAACTTAGATCAGGTCTCCATGCTTCAATATGTAGTCACTTACATTACTTATCCTGCAAGGAAATGTTCCTGGTTTGCTAGTCCCATCAATCAAGGAAAATTTTCATAAAGGTGAAACCTAGGTCACTTACCAGTGACTGTAGTTCCCTACTTAGATATAGGGCCATATTGTACCTTAATTTGGCAATTTCTTCTTATGAACAGTATGGGACAATATCTCCAGTAAGAGATAGTCATAGGTAATTAACCTAAATTTTGCTGTAAGAGTTGCCTCAATTATTAAGGAGCCCTTTGTAAAAATTAATGGTTTAATATGGCTCATTCCCCCTTCCCCCCCCTTTCTGCACCAATCATCACACACCATCACTGCTTCTCTGTTTGAGGAAGAAAATGAAGGACTGGCATGTTTCTGTTTACAGCTGTATAAGTACAAGAAGGTGCACAAGTTGAGGCGTTTAACAAGGGTTAGCTGTTCTTTAATGGTTAATTGTCCCATATGTGCATGATGCCCGACTCTAAAGGAAGGGTATCCATTTAGAGGCAATTTCCATGAAAGTAAGTACTTCATTAACAGGGGTTTAGGCACTTAAGTACCTTCGTGGATCAGGTCCAAACGCATACACTGGGAATAAATAGTTTGGGGTTCTATTCATTTCTTGTTCTTGAGTGAGTTCCTAGTTCCCATAAGTGACATGTGGTAGGTACCTGGGCGCCCAATCTGTTTCATATGTTCCAGATATTGGATAAGATCTCGGGTTGAAGTCTTATTTCCCCACCAGTATGGAAATGCAGGCCATAGTTCATGGTGTGCTATTACTTCAATCTCATCCTCGTATGAGATGATAACCTGGTAACCAGCTGTCCACATGTTCCGTAGTGTTGGAATCACCTGAAAGGAATGACATTTCTGTTGTTAAAAATGACAGGTGCTGGATGGCTAACTTTTGGGCAACTCTTTAAAAATTCAAATGCTAAGGCATGAACTTGCTCCAAAACAAAATAGATTCAGGCTCTGTTCAGCCAGTGCTACTATGACAGCTAACAAAGAGAGCAGGCATCAGGTAAATTAGAAGCTGTTTCAGATTGAGTGCGCCCTACGATGGTGGTAATAAATTGAGAACCTTGGGGAATCGGGAAGTCTCCATCTTTGTAACAATTCTAGTTAAGGGGTGCATTATAAGGTCGTCTTCCTCCTTTCTAGCAGGAACCCAGCCACAGTTCCATTGATACCTTCCACAAATACACACCAGCTCTAGAGCAAGGGTGCTAGAAGTACTGCACAAGTAGGGGGGAGCAGAAAGCAATGAAAACATCTCCTTCACAGACCCCTCCAGCCTAACCCTTGTGTACCAGCAAAGGAAAACCCCTGTCACTACTCTGGACCTCCTCTTCCCCTTTCTGACAGATGCCGCCTCCTCCTCCTCAACCTGACCCTTCCAAAGTCCCTATCTTCCTCTCATTCCCCTATGCCGACCCACCTGGAGTTCCTCTCCCCACCACCACCTGTTTGACACTGCCTCCTTCATCCTATTCCTTACTTAGCCTCTCTGATGGCAAGTTAGCTCTCTCACTTCCCAGACCTGCTCAGTCCCCAGCAGTAAGGAGCTGCCACCACTTTTGGTTGCCAGCAGGTTAGGGCCTGGGACGTGGCACTCTGCAGTGGGATCTAGCCAGCATGCTGCACATGGCACAATGCAGAGCGGGGCCCATGTGCTGGCCAGGCCATAGTGCACTCCTTTCCCACCATGAACATCTTCAAGTTTTAAAAAGTGACGAGACAATGACTTCTGCCCCTTGTGACACGTTGTATCCCATTTATACCCTTACAGTGTACCTGTATTGGCTAATGCACAGCATGTCATGTCGAGTGTTTCTGGAATGCTCATGACATACTGAACTTTGCTGTTTTCTGCAATGTCATACCTGTGTACAGCTATGAAACCGTGCTATGTCATATCCCCAAATGTGTATCTCACGTGGCTTGATTAGATGCAGACAACCACAAAGCCGTGGTTCCACACCCAGCAGAGGCATGCATATAGGAACAATGGACTGGCCTAACCCCTGTGAGCATTTTGACTCAAGTGAAAGAAATCTTGCCCATTGCCAGGCATGGATGATCACTGGACCCCAGAGAATTGAAGAAACTTGTTAAAAGAAAAAGGCAAGTTTGTCTCAGGGCTCTCCTTTGGAATCCGTCTATTAAGCAATCTCAAGAAGTGGCATCTATCCACAGGGAGGAGGCCTGGTTGCTGGAGGCATCAAAGCCAGTTGTAGGTAAACTAAGATTACTGACTGAAAAATTACTGGTTTAGGATGCAAGTTACCTTTTAGTTGATTGTGACCAGTTCCCTGAAGCAGTATTAATGTCTCAATTCATACTAATCTGATTTATAATCTCTTAAAATCTTGCTGTAGTCAATAAACTTTGTTTTATCTAAAGCAGTGCATGTGGATTGAGTGTGTATAAAGACTTCACTTGGCGTGACAGCTGGCACATAGTAATTTCTTTGATAAATTGAAAAACAAATGGAAATGAGCTTGCAGGGTGCAGTATACAGCACTCAACCCTGAAAGATGGCAGTTCTGAGGGTTGCATCTGGGACTGGGGGTGTTTGCTTCAGGTCAGTCACATGAGCAGCTGGCTGATACCACTGGTTGAAACATCAAGAAAATTTTTGGAATATGCTATTAATCAAAGCCAAAACATTTCACAGACACATCTAGATTTTCACAGTTTTTGATGGAAAAGTTTCTGAGATCCAGGGTCTCTAGTCATTTCTGACAAGAAAGAGAGAGAGAGAGAGACTTCAACTGCAAACCTAACCTTTTTGATGTGAATGGACGTGTGTTTCACAAAAACATTCTAATGTGAGATGAAAACAAAATTTTAAAACCTCAAAAGTTGTCACAAAGTGGATTTTTGTTGCCCTCTGGCCAGCTCTGCTTGCAAAATTAGCTCCATTGGCCTGGCAGTTAAATTGCCAGTCGACCAATCAGCTGCAAGCCAACCCGCCAATCGGAATAAACCCAGCAAGCCAACCCAGATTTTCCCACCCAATGACGTCCGAAGCAGATACCTGGGATCTGCAGGGCTCTATGAATGAAGGCTGTTACCATTCAAGGGCTGTTCTGCTGCCTGTGGTAAAGGAGCTGTTGGCCTCAGTCACATTTCTAATAGCCATTTAATGAAACAAAAGCTATCAACACATTTAGCCTAATCCTAATCTGTACAGAGAGACAAGGATTGAATGGGCCTGGAATATGAACGACCTTCTTACCCCTAGAGCATAGGTCAGCGTTGAGGTACATTGGTGCGATGATGTGGGGCGTCTGACACAACCCTTGGTGCTCATGTGGTACCAGATATGTGGATAAAAAAGCCCTTTCATGTACCAATTTTCAAAAGCGAAAAGATCACTTGAAAAATTGAGCACCAAAGGCAACTATGACTCACGGTTGCTTATTTTGCCAGGAAAGCAGAACTGAACACCCAGTATCTGACAATGGATTTGAGCCCTCACCTATATCACAGGAAAATACCTTGACATTTGAACACAGTATAGAATTTAACGCAGTGTAATGTGGTCCACTGGAGCACTGCACCTGCAACAGATGTCTGGCACCAGCAATGTCAGTTCCCTGTGAACGACTCCATGAAGTATTAATGATTATTTACTATGTGCTCTTGGAAGACAGTATGACCTGGAGGAAGGTTCCCAGGGCTAGGAGTCAGAAATTGTAATCCTGATTTTTATTGACTAACTGTGCTTGGGAAATCACTCAGCCTTATATCCCCCCTCTGTAAAAACGGGCAATATCAGTTCTTTACCTTGCAGGGGAGTTGTAAGGATAAACTTGGTTTTATACAGAGTTTTGAATATGGTAAGAATTGCATAAATAGTGTTTACAAAAACTGCAATGCTAGCATTGTATATAATCATCAGCCCAGCTGGACAAAACCCACAGACGCGCTTGCAGTCATAGGGCATGTCTCGAGCTGTACGGGTGGAGCTGCCCCGCTGCAGCGTGTCTGGTGAAAACACTCTATGCCAGAGCTGGGCAAACTATGACCTGTGGGCCGGGTGCGGCCTGCGGAAGTCTCTTATCTAACCCTCCAGCTGGGTCTGTCTGGAGCCCAGCGGCCATTCCCCCCACTCGGCTCTGCCCCTCTACCACCACATGGGCCCAGCCACACCCTGACCGGAGCACAGCAGCCCTTCCCCTCTCCCAGTCGATCTAGATGCTGATGAGGCCCTCAGGCCAAAAAGTTTGCTCTATCAATGCCAGTGGGAGAGAGCTTGGCCATTGGCATAATAAAACCACCTCTGCAAACTGCAGAAGATGTGTCAGCAAGAGCTCTCCTGCCAAAATAGTGCTGTGCACGTGATCGCTTATGTCGGTGTAACTTATGACTCTTGAGGGGGGTGGGGATTCACAACCCTGTGTGACATAAATAATGCTAACGTAAGCCATAGTGTAGATATAGCCTTAGTCTTTCTACTAAGGGAGAATCACTCTCCCTCCTCTAACTTCTTTCTTCTCAGCTTTGAAATACATTTTTTCTGTGGGTCAGATGATTTCAAAATGTTCTTTCATCACATCAGATCAACGAACTCAGCTCAGCAAAAGTCTGCTTTCTCGTATGGTTAAGAATCTTTCTTCCGATAGCTGACCATTCCCACATACACTCCCATGACCATTCTGAACTCAAGTAATCTATTCCAGTATCTTCCCTAATACTGGGTCTGTTAGTCCAGACCTTTATGGCAGCTCTTCAGTAGCGACCTGAATATTCAAGATTGTCTGATTTTCCCCAGAATTGTTCTATTTTAACTCTGCTGCACAAACCTCTTTGAAATGGTAATCCTGAATGGTTACCACTACATACAGTAGCTTCAAAGACTTAATTCAAATAGTAAACCGGGTCATCATTATCTTGTAGCCCTCAAGACTCCAGAGAAGTCTCTCTATTCATGTGCCTCTTTGAAATGTTAATTGTTTAAGTGCTCAAAGCCCTTGTACCTTATATCTGATTTTAAAAAAAAACCAAAAAACTGAAAATTATAACTCTTGGAATTTAATGATCAAATAATTTCTGATTATTACATCAAACCCTTTCTAGATGGCTCAAGGGAATGGTAGAAGGATGGCACACCGCTCATCTAGGTTGGCAGTATCAAATCCAGCTAAGTTTAGTAGAGAAAGTCACTACCACCTGGTGGCTGTTTTGGGAAGTCAGTATGTGATCCCAGTTCATTCCTCTGACTGGACAAATCCACATCACAAAAAACACTAGCATTAATTAGTACCTGGTTGGCAGTTGTAGCAAAGGGGTCCAAGATCCAAAAAGATGGACCAGACCATCTTGTTCCCTATATACTGTTCCTCTGGAACACAGCTAACATACGTTGGTGGGACAGCGTGAGGAAGCCTGTACTGCGCCATCCATTACCTCTCAATTCCATCAGAGAACTTTAAGACCACAGCATTGTCAGGACAGCATTAACACTAAAAGTACATTTTTAAAAAACCTAAAATTTATTCTCTCTGATAAAACAATTTTATTCCTACAGGAAGCTCTGCTACCATCATGTCATCTGAACCAATCACAAGCCCAAGATGACAGCTGTTACCTGGGACTGGATGACACAGTTCAGGTGGACCTGTCACAGATCCCTTCCAGAGCCACTCTATGCTACAACATCACTTCTTTGATAAGTTCTAAATAACTGACTCACACTTACATTGTTTTTCACAGGATAGGTGTGAGTTTCCATAGCTTTAAAGAACATAATGATAGAGCATACAAAGACTTAGAATTAAGCAAAGAAATTTCCATAATATACTGTATCATCCTAAAAGAAATTATGCCTGAACTTACATCTTTAGGACACATTTTAGAATGGAAAATTCTTTTTATACAGGATACAAAATGATCATGAAGTTCCTTGGTCAATCCATCAAAATTCCTGCAGGCAAGGATAATGACCTCCCGAGTATGAGTCTGCAACCACTTTGAAATTTCCTTCAGAATATCCTACAAAAAGAAAGTCAAAACAACTTAGAAAAGGTAGCAAGGGAGAATTAAATAAATCAGAAACTAACTAATTAAATAAATCAGAAAATAACTAACCGGACTCTAAGTTGGTGCAAATCAGCACGGCCTTATCAAAAATGACAATATGGGACATACTGCAGGAAGTTTCACAGTGGCTGCAGATCCATCCTTGGGACTTTTTTTTAAGTGGACCTATACTGATTTATTCCACCTGCGGACCTGAACCAGCATATATAAGATATATACTAGCTTTGCATCTTAGGGGTCTTTCATCTGAAGATCTCAGCGTTCTTTGTGATGGTGGGACAATAGTATCCCCAATCTTCTGGATGAGTTCAAAGTCAAAGAGTGAGCCATGGTAAAGCCAGGGGTAGAACCCGGCTCTCCCAAGTCCCGTGGTCTTGCTATAACAAGACAGCTCTCTATTCTATTATTAGTTGCACACACTTACATCTCATTGAAGTCATATGCAACAGACAGCTTAGCCAGGCCTTACATGTGCTAGTAATGGAATGTGCCAGTCAACATATGACATTTTAAGACTCTAAAGACTGAGTTGCTATCTTTTCATTAAAAATATTTTCCTTGAAAAACACCGTATCTTTATTAAAACTTAAAACCCCTCTTCTTTTTATGTCACTTATTTCTCAAAGAGGTCAATTTGTGCCCACATCACCAAGTGGTGGACTGGCTCAAGATGAGATATTGGGACCATCACAAAACAGACCCTGGAAAACATCAGTCATTTGTTTGCAGAAAAAATGGGAAATAATTCCAACTCACAGGTGGTTGCACGAAGGGTAAGCACCAATAACTACTGAAATGAATTTCTGTTCCAACAATCAGCCCTGCAGTACATTTCATTCTTATTCTGAAGCTCCCATATTACTGAACAATGAATAACCTGTTCAGAAAATCATGGGGCCATTGATCCCCAACCAAAGCAGATCTAATTCAGAAGTATTTGTTGGCTCGTAAAATAAAATTAATCAGCACCAGGGCCAGATTAACTAGCCTCAGGGCCCTGGGCTAACTCTCACCATATGTCCTCCCCACCTGTGGCCCCACCCCACCACCACAGGACCCCCGCCTGGGGCCCCAGGCCTCCCACCATGGTGGCCTGCAGGCGGGCCATCACTGGGGGTGGACCCTGGGGCCAGAGGGCCCTCCCGCCCCAGCCCCACTCCAGTCAGTCGGCCCCCAGGGATGAGGCCAGCTGGCACACAGCATGGCCTCCAGTGCCGCCCAGCAGCGGGGCAGGAGCACCTAGTGCAGCCTCTGGCCCAGGAGCCTGCCCGTTCCCCCCTCCCCAGCACCAGCAAGGCAGAGGCCCTCCCAAAACCCACTGGTGCTGAGCAGTGTGGCGGGGGGCTGGATCAGGTAGGAATCTTAGGGGCTGGACCATGGGGGCCCCTTTTACACTGGGGCCTGGGGCTCAGCCCCGATAGCCCCTGTATTAATCCGGCCCTGATCAGCACCCCTTTCTGAATGTTACAGATTTCAGAACAGTACCTCTACAACAGCTGTTGTATACACCATGTGCACAAAGTACAAATTCATAGAAGGGTCATTAGGCTTGTGAGCAATCCTGAAATCCAAATATCTAATCCCGGCATCCAGTTGTTCTAACACACTTAGTACCTGAATGGTTAAAAACAAAAGGATCCTAAACGTTTGTAAAAGACATGTGTTCCTCTGTTTTAGAAAATGCATAGAGAGTTATAAAATTGTTCAATCTTACTTATCATATTCTAGGAGTATGAAATGTTAAATCTTTCACTTTTAAATTGATGCTGAACGTTTTATGTGTGGTGCTGACCCTTTGCTCTGAAGTTACAGAAACATTCGATATGAAGGGTTTTATTTCCTTATGAAATGGACCCTAAACCCAGGTTATTTCCAAGATCTTTAGAAAGAACTTTAAATTTCTACACAATAAATGTTTAGAAGATAATCCTTGAACTCCTATATACAAGTAATTCTGATTCATATTACTACTTCTATTGATGTCATCTGGACTGCTTGTATGAGTAGAGGTTGCAGGATTAGCAACTTTAAAATGTCTGCATTCATTTTCCTCAGATCAAAGAATTTAGAGCGATTTTCTTTAGGGAGCTCCCTGATCCTTATTCCTGCAACAGAAAACACAAACCCTTGGATACTGGATTTTTATTTTATGTATTTATTTATAATATTAAAGATGGCCAAATCACATTCTGAAGTCCTATACCAGAGACGTTATCTACTCCTTCCCATAGTCCTGTCCTAATCGCTCTGCTAGAATGGTTAGTGAATGTGGATTTCTGGAGTGAAAGGCCTAAAAAAAAAAAATACCACACATATTTTTGTTGTAGATAGAAGCTTTACCTATATTAAAAGTTGTACCTATCTAACTAAGCAACCACAGAGTAAGAGGGAAGGTCCCCTCATGAATCAGTAACTGTTTAAAAGACAGAAAATAAAGGCTGAGGATTTTTTTCAGAATGCAGGGATGTAAATAGTGGTGTCCCCAAGGGTCTGTACTGGGATCAGTGCTTTTCAGAAAAGATCTGGGAAAAGGGGTAAACAGTGATGTGGCAAAATTTGCAGATGATACGAAATTACTCAACATAGTTACGTCCGAAGCAGACTGTGAAGAGTCACAAGGTGATCTCACAAAATTGGCTGACTGGGCAATGAAATGGCAGATAAAAGTGAATGTTGATAAATGCAAAGTTATGCATGTTGGAAAACATAATTCAAACTATACATATAAAATGATGAGATCTGTTACCACTCAAGAAAGAGATCTTGTAGTTATTTTGGGTAGTTCTCTACAAACATCTCCTCAATGTGCTGCTGCAGTTCAAAACGCTAACAGAATGTTATGAACTATTAAGAAAGGGATTGATAATAGCAGAAAAAATAGAACACCACTGTATAAATTCACAGTATGCCCTCACCTGGAATACTTAGGCAATTCTTGTTGCCCTATCTCAAAAAAAGATATATCAAAATTGGAAATAGTATGGAGAAGGAGAACAAAAAAGTTTTGAGATATGGAACAGCTTCTGTATGAGGCGAGATTAAAAAGACTGGGCCTTTTCTATTTGGAAAAGGAATAGCTAAGGGGGGCTATGATAGCGACCTATAAAATCATGAATAGTTCAGAGAAAGTGAATAAGAAATTATTTACTCCCTCCCATAACACAAGAACCAGGGGTCACCCAATGAAATTAATAGGCAGCAAATTTAAAACAAACAAAAGGAAGTACATCTTCACCCAACGCACTATGAAATTCATTGCCAAGGGATGATGTGAAGGTCAAAACTACAAAAGGGTTCAAAAAAGAACAAGATAAATTCATGAAAGATAGATGCATCAATGGCTGTTAGCCACAATGATCAAGGATGCAACCATAAGCTCTGAATGCTTGTAGCTAGGCATACATAACAGCTGATCAATAATTCAATGATAGCCTGTTTTGTTCGTCCCATCTGAAGCTCCCAGGCTTGACCACTGTCAGAAGAGAGAATACTAGGCTATGTGGACCGTTGGTCTGACCCAGTATGGCCATTCTCATGTTCTTAAATAAATCAGATTAAAAACTGGTATGTGGAGGTTTTTAGTTAACAGTGTGCCTTGTCTTTATTTATGAATCCTGTATCCCTGAAATATGAGCCTCTCCCATGAAAAATTCCAAAGATGTAGGTATGTTAGTCTAGTTCAGCAAAACAAACAAGGAGTCCTGTAGCACGTTTAAAGAGTAACAAATGTATTTAATCTGGATTTTCTCCCACAAAAGCTGATGCGATAAATACATTTGTTAGTCTTTAAAAGTGCCACAGGACTCCTTATTTTTTTTCCCACAAAAAAGTATCATCCCTATAAACAGAAACAAGGGATGTGCAGCATGTTTTTTCTGTATTTCTCTACCTACAATATTTATAATTTGCCCAAAAATGTTATACACATATCTAGACACTGTTGTATTCCTTAATTGGATTGAAAAAAGTATGAATGTTCAATACTATGTAACCAACTTCAAACAAGACAATTAATTCAAGTTTGAGAACATATAATTGGTACCTGTGTTTTAGACCACTTCAAAACAACAGGATGTATGATGCAAGGCATATATTTATCTACAAACTGCAACAATTTTGATTCATTTACACTTATAGGAGATTTTTTATCCAAACAGTATGTCATAGTATCATGGCTCCCTGTAGAATAAAAACAAAGGTTAAATTACTTTCAATCATTTGTTAACACATCAAATACCACTTGTCTTTGTATTGCACAATAGGAATTCGTATCACATATGCATACACAACCTCCCAGCTCCAGGACCGGATTAATGTAGGGGCTATAGAGGCTTACGCCCCAGACCCTGGCCTGAAAGGGGGCCCCAGGCTCCAGCTCCTATGGCCCCTGCCAAATCCGGCCTGACTGCCCGGCTAAGCCCCCGCAGTGTTGGGGGGCAGATGGTAGAGAGCGTCTGCCCTGCAGGCGCGGGGGAGCAGGGCCCTGGGCCGGAGGCGTTCCCGCCCTGCCCCTCGGCCGGTTGGTCCATCCCTGGGGGCAGAGAAGGCCAGCCTGTCAGCCAGGCCAGCCAGGATTGTCGAGAATCATTCATCCCTCTGACTACTACCCCATGCTACTCATCCATGTGGGAACCAATGATACTGCGAGAGGTGACCCTCTGCAGATCAAAGGGGACTACAGGGTTCTGGGAGCACGGGTGAAGGAGTTTGGTGCACAGGTGGTGTTCTCCTCGATCCTTCCGGTCAAGGGTAGGGGCCCGAGCAGAGACAGATGCATCCTGGAGGTGAATGCCTGGCTGCGGAGATGGTGTTACCAGGAGGGCTTTGGCTTCCTCGACCATGGGGTGCTGTTTCAGGAAGAAGGACTGCTAGGCAGAGATGGACTCCACCTATCCAGGAAGGGGAAGAGCGTATTTGGAAGCAGACTGGCTAACCAGGTAAGGAGGGCTTTAAACTAGGTTCGAAGGGGGAAGGTGACCAAGGCCCACAGGTAAGTGAAACTGAGGGAAACCTGGGGGAAGGGATGGAACTTGGGGGATGCTGGGGCTGTAACAGCAGGAATAAAGGAGAGGGTAGTTGGAACTGGGGGGAGGATCAAATAATTGTTTTTTATTTCCTGATGAAGTCATAATACCTCAGGCAAATGGGGAAGGAGGATACCGGGACAAATTGCAAGGAGGAAGATGCGACAGGAGGGAGAATCGACAGGGCAAAGTAGGGCAATGGGCCCGGTATCTTAGGTGCCTGTACACAAATGCGAGGAGCCTGGGAAATAAGCAGGAAGAATTGGTAGTACTGGCACAGACAAGGAACTATGATATAATTGGAATAACAGAAACATGGTGGGATAACTTGCATGACTGGAGCACTGCCATGGATGGATATAAATTGTTCAGGAAGGACAGGCAGGGAAGAAGAGGGGGAGGACTAGCACTATATGTAAAAGAGCTGTATGACTGCTCGGAGCTCCACTATGAAAGTGGAAACAAGATGGTTGAAAGTCTGTGGGTTAAGTTTAGGGGAGAATGCAACAAGGGGGATGTTGTGGTGGGTGTCTGATACAGACCGCCAGACCAGAAAGAGGAGGTGGATGAGGTGTTCTATGGACAACTAACAGAAGTTTCCAGATCGTCGCAGGCCCTGATTCTTATGGGGGACTTCAATTATCCTGACATCTGCTGGGAAGATAATACAGCAGTGCACAGGCAATCCAGGAAGTTTTTGGAGAATATTGAGGACAACTTCCTAGTACAAATGCTGGAGGAACCAACTAGGGGCCTTGCACCTCTAGACCTATTGCTCACAAACAGAGAAGAATTGATCGGGGAAGTAGAAGTAAATGGCAACCTGGGCAGCAGCGACCATGAGATGGTAGAGTTCAGGATCCTGATCAATGGAAGGAAGGAAAGAAGCAGAACACACACCCTGGACTTCAGAAAAGCAGATTTTGGCTCCCTTAGGGAGCTGATGGGCAGGGTCCCATGGGAGGCTGATCTGAAGGGGAAAGGTGTCCAAGACAGCTGGCTGTATTTTAAAGAAACCCTGTTAAAGGCACAGGAAGATACCATTCCGATGTGCAGAAAGAACAGCAAATGTGGACGGCGACCAGTGTGGCTTAGCAGGGAACTCTGCTGGGAGCTGAAACATAAAAGGGAAGCTTACAAGAAGTGGAAGCTTGGACAGATGACAAGGGAAGCGTATAAAGATATTGCTCGGGACTGCAGGGATCAAATCAGAAAGGCCAAAGGACAATTGGAGTTGCAGCTAGCAAGAGATGTGAAGGATAACAGAAAGGGGACATCTATAAGTATATCAGCAACAAGAAAAGGATCAGAGGTGGTGTAGGTCCCTTACTGAATGGGGCAGGCATCCTCGTGGAGGATGATGCGGAAAAGGCTGAAGTACTCAATGCTTTTTTTACTTCAGTCTTCACAGGGAGGGCCAGCTCCCAGGCTACTACACGGGATAACGCGGAATGGAGAGAAGAGCGGCCCTCAGTGATGGAAAGTCAGGTTAGGGAACACTTAATGAAATTGGATGTGCACAAGTCCATGGGGCCGGATGAACTGCATCCGAAGGTGCTGAGGGAGTTAGGGGAAGTGATTGCAGAGCCGCTGGCCATTATCTTTGAGAACTCGTGGCGAACGGGGGTGGTCCCGGAGGACTGGAAAAAGGCAAATATAGTACCTATCTTTAAGAAAGGAAAAAAGGAGGATCCGAGGAACTACAGACGAGTCAGCCTCACCTCAATCCCTGGGAAAATCATGGAGCAGGTCCTCAAGGAATCCATCCTGAAACACTTGGAGGAAAATAGAGTGATCAGGAACAGTCAACATGGATTCACCAAGGGCAAATCCTGCCTGACCAACCTGATTTCCGTCTATGATGAGATGACTGGATTTGTGGATGCGGGAAGAGCTGTTGATGTGGTATACCTTGACTTTAGCAAGGCTTTTGATAAGGTTTCCCACAGCATTCTCGTCGGCAAGTTAAGGAAGTATGGGTTGGACGAGTGGACCATAAGGTGGATCGAAAACTGGTTAGATCAACGGTCTCAGCGGGTAGGAATCAATGGCTCAATGTCTGGTTGGCAACCGGTAACGAGTGGAGTGCCCCAGGGGTCGGTCCTGGGGCCGGTTCTATTCAATATCTTCATTAATGATCTTGATGATGGAATAGACTGTGTGCTTAGTAAGTTCGCAGATGACACCAAGTTGGGGGGAATGGTAGATACTTTGGAGGGCAGGGACAGGATCCAGGAAGACTTGGACAAATTGGAACACTGGGCCGAAAGAAACCTAATGAGGTTCAACAAAGACAAGTGCAAAGTCCTGCACTTAGGACGGAAAAATCCCATGCACTGCTACAGGCTGGGGACCGATCGGCTAAGTAGCAGCGCTGTAGAAAAGGACCTGGGGGTTATGGTGGATGGGAAGATGAATATGAGCCAACAGTGTGCCCTTGTTGCCAAAAAGGCCAATGGCATATTAGGCTGCATCAGTAGGAGTATTGCCAGCAGATCAAGGGATGTGATAATTCCCCTCTATTTGACACTGGTCAGGCCGCATCTGGAATACTGTGTCCAGTTTTGGGCTCCCCACTACAGAAAGGATGTGGACAAATTAGAAAGAGTCCAGTGGAGGGCAACAAAAATGATTAGGGGGCTGGGGCACATGACTTATAAGAAGAGACTGAAGGAACTAGGCTTATTTAGTCTAACGAAGAGAAGACCGAGGGGAGATTTGATAGCATCCTTCAACTACTTGAAGGATTGCTCCAAAGAGGAGGGAGCTAGGCTGTTCTCAAGGGTAACAGAGGACAGAACAAGGAGCAATGGTTTCAAATTACAGCTGGGGAGGTCAAGGTTGGATATTAGGAAAAACTTTCTCACCAGGAGGGTGGTGAAGCATTGGAATGGGCTATCTAGGGAGGTGGTAGAATCTCCATCTTTGGAGATTTTTAAGGCTCGGTTAGACAGAACCCTGGCTGGGGTGATTTAGTGGGAGTGGTCCTGCTTTTTAGCAGGGGGTTGGACTAGATGACCTCGTGAGGTCCCTTCCAGCCCTCTGATTCTATGATTCACCACCGGCAGTAGGAGCCCCAGCTCGGAGTCACCATAGACAGCAGCAACTCCACAGCTCCAAGTCACTGGCCCCAGAACTCTGTAACAGGCAATGGCAGCATCGTACCATGGGTCTCTGGCACCTAGAAACCAAGCCTGCATTTTCCCCCATCCCTCCCAGGCCTCAAATATCCACCCACCTACCCAACCTTCCCATCTCCCTCCGCAGGTTCCAGTGCGCCCCGCCCCCCTCTCCCCCAGCTGCCTTGGGGTGGGGTCTGTACCTGCAGGAGGTGCATGAAGTCTCGGGGGAGCAAATTCAGATTTGGCTCCACTACTCCTATGCCGCCCCCCTTTGCTGCTGCTCAGTTCCCATCTCTGCAGCTCCAGCCCCACAGCCTGGCACTGGCTTGGACCAGATAGTCTCACCCCCTGGCTCATACACGGGGGGGGGGCACAGGAGGCTCTGAGGGGCAACTGCTGCCAATAGCTCCTCAAAGCCTTCTGTGTCCCCTGCACATTGTGAAAGTCTGGTCTGGTGCCCCACCACAGACTGGCACCCATGGACCTGCACCTCTACATTCAGTGAGCCACTGGGTGATGGGGCCCCTGAAGCTGTGAGTCTCCACAGGCAGTAGGAGTCGGAGAACTGTAAGCTGCTAGCCCCCAGGCTTTGAGCCACTGCAGGCAGCTGAGGCCCCGGAGCTCTGAGCTGCTGGGAGTGACGGGGGCCCTGGAGTTGTCAGCTGCAGCAGGGGCTGGAACAGTCATTCCCTGCCTCACCAGAGTCAGTCCCTCTTATTTTTAGTAAAAGTCACAAACAGGTCATGGGCTCCCATGAATTTTTGTTTACGGCCTGAGACCAGTCTGGGATTTTTTCTAAAATTAACCATGACACAATCTTAACCTTACCTCTGGCTAATCATCAGGGAGGCAGTCAGTAGTGATTACTAATATCACTAATATTAATTTGTACCTTTAAAAAATATATACTCTGCAAGTTGTGCATGTAGGCTACATAAGCACATGTTCCTCTTTCTATTACCCTTATTTTCCCTACTTACTTCCTCTCTTTTTTTTTATTAGTCCAACTTGCTGAATCTTGTTTCCTCTTAGGCCTGATCTACACACACAGCTTTTTGTCTAACTGTAACCCCTTTCCGTGAGGGGTGTGATTGCCATTTTTATCTAACAGATAAAACAGTGAGTAATCACTGCCACTGAAATTCACCAGGCCAGCAAGATTACCCCAGTGATTCTTATAAAAAAAAAAAAAAGTCACGCAATCATGAATGATTATAAGTGATTAGGATCTTGATTTGCTTCTCAGCCAATAGATAGCACCTGCAGCTATGCCATCTTAGACTATTAACTCCTTCTTCTGCCACACAAGGGCTGAGCAAAGGGTCTTCCACTTAAATGATGTGACAGTAGGATCCATATTTAGAGGACAAAATTAATATTTACCTGGCAGGGATAAGTTAGGGAGAGGAACATCCCAGAGATTTTCTGGCAGCTGTGACATCCACTGAGCATTTTTATGACGTAGCTGAATGGGCCTCTTTGAAGTGGCTTCCATTAGTTGCAACAGTGGGTTCTTACTGGATGTTCTGAAAAGAGTTGAAGTATTTTGTACATTACTACATTTTGTACATTACTAAGTCTGAATGATCCATTCTCCTTTGGTATAGCTTACATTTGATCTGCCTGATGAGCAACAGTCCCAGGGTCTGATGTCAAGTGCACTGAAATCCGCGGAAAGACTCCCATTCACTCCAATGAGCTTTGACTCAGACCCCTACTCTGTGCAAAGAAGCCAATTTACTACTAAGCGGGGTGTGATGGTTTAATGGCTTTGAAAGTTTAAATTTGGCATCATTATTCTTATTGGAGCCACATGTTCATAACCCAGCAGGGTCACCTCAGTCTTCCCTAGAATCTAAGCACCATGCAATTTACCGTGTACAGCCTTTCAGGCAAGTACATGAGCTCATTAAAGGTCCCATCACAATCCTTAGTCACATTTCTTTCTCCTTCACCATTGTTCTGCGCATCCTTTGATTAGTCTTCCCTTCTCCCAGGACACCTGCACTTCAGCGGTGCTGTATGTACTATATGTTGTTAGCACTGTGGGACCAGAGATGCAATATAAGCTTAAAATAATATTTTTAAATGCTTAGCATTTACAATGAATAGGATAGTCTCTTTCCTCTTCTATACAGCCTGTGAGAGCCGCTAAGGGTGCAGCACTTCAGAATATCAGACTGCTTATTGAGGTGCCTAAACAATGATGTAGGAGCCTAAGCTTAGGCACCCATTTTTCAATCTTTCTTTTGGGCACCACGCCTCTTTTTCGAGCGGTTTCCTGGTCTGCCTAAGTGTTTTCCATACACAAATCACCCCACAGAGTTAGAGCACAGCCTCTTGACTTGAGGCCAGCCTCAAGCGGAGCCGTGCCGGAGAGCTAGGGCAGTGGGGCCACTTTAAATCTCCCACCTTGCTGCGCTCCTAGGCACGTGGCCCAGGGTGGGAGATCTAAACCAGCCTCAGCCAGCGTCTGGAGGCTCCCCCACTCCAGCACAGATAAGTGCTGTGCTAGGCGGGGGGGGGGGGTCAGCCTCAGGAGCAGGGCATGAGATGGGATGAGGGGTGGGGAAGGGGCTTGGTTGCATGGGGAAGGGGTGGGAGAGCCAGGTGCCAGGGCCACCAGGAGGGCATGGAGCATCCAGGAGGGGGAACTGGAAGGGCCAGCTGGGCAGCAAGGGGGGCTGTGCCAGGTGGGTCAGCTGTGCAGGGCCCAGGGCCGGGCAGATGTGAAGTCTGACTTCAGCTCTTAAGCTGATGCTGTAACATCACCATTGAGTGACACTGTGATCTCACCAGTCTTCTCTGGCTCATGGCTAAAACTCTGAGGGGCATGTCCTCAGCTAATGGAAATTGTCAGAGTTCCAGTGAAGTTAACAAAGCTATGACAATTTACATCAGCTAAGGATCTACCCTTGTATGGCAGTGATTGTCTATTCTGCCATGGAAGGCTTGATGCAGCTCTCTAGCAAGCGTGTGAATCAGGCTTACAATGGAAAGTGAAATTCGGCTGTAAGAAATAAGGGTGTGATGCTGCATGGAAAAGGCCAAGGGACATAAAGAGCAGCTGCACCACTTCCATTTTTAATTTTAGTCTTCAGCCAACACCTACCTCTGGATTTACTCATGTACAAGTGAAACTGTGAAACAAAGGGCTGAGACCCATCCAGGTACTGGATGTACACTAGAGGAACTATACAAGCCCGTAAACTCCAACCTGATTGTATATGGACTTTTAAATCATTTGTATGTATCTGATTGCTTTAATCCTTTAACAGTTCTTGTATAGTCTGTTTCTTTCCTTTTTATAATAAACCTTTAGTTTTCGTTGCTAAAGGCTTGAGTGGCAGTGTGGTATTTTGGTTAAGATCCAAATCTATATTGATCTGGTAATGTGGCTGATCCTTTGGGGTCAGAAGAACCCTTTTGGTAAAGAGCTTGGAGTTTTAAGTAACTTATCGCTCTATTAGACCCAAAAGCTGATTAGGAGCCAGTAGCCAAAATGCAGGAAAGAGCGCTGAGTATATTTTGGTTTAGCTTCTTGGTAACCAGTGTGAGGGATCAGAAGCATTGACCAGGGCTGTCCTGTGGGGGGAGCAGGGCCCAGGGCCAACTGGCCTAGGCGGGGCCCCACCTCCCCCCATGCTGGAGGGGAGGTGGGCCGCTGCTCCACCTCCCCACCCGGCACCTCCCAGGGAGCCAGCCCAGGCGGGGAGTCTGAGGCCGCAGGCAGGGAGCTGGCTCTGGCTCCAGCCCTGGAAACAGGGGCCACCGGTGGAGGGAGCCAGCCGCAGCCAGGACCCCAGGCTGCTGCAGCTGGTGTCCCAGCCAGGGACTGGCCCTGGCCGAATAGGGCAAGCTGCAGCAGGTAGTCCCCGGCCACCTGCCCCGCCCCTGGGCCTGCCTACTCCGTCCCGGGAGCGGGGAGGGCTAGTCCAGAGGCCGGGCTTAGTACTCCCGGCCTGACCCGCTGCCTTCGGCTCCCTGCCGAAGGCAGTGGGGAGCAGGGAAGAGTGTGGCCGTGGGGGGGCCGTGGTGCAGGCCCCACACTGCCCCACTGGGAATGGGACAGCGCAAAGCCCGTGTAACCGCGGGGCCTGGGGCGATCGCCTCGTTCGCCCCCCCCAGGGACAGCTCTGGCATTGACAGATGTGAAGTCTGACTTCAGCGTCACCCACCAATGCTGGATGAATTTGCTCTTCTTTTGCAGCCTGCCCAGCATTTTCAGGTGACTACCTCAGGCATGGACCGGCCACATGGAATAACATTTTGATCCTAAAAATAATTAAATATATAAAAATGTTGAATATATGTTTTCTCTCTTCCTCCTTCCCCTTTCATCTGCTGCTTAACTTCTTAGGCCCCAATCCTGCACTCCTGCATAATGGTCCAGCAATGCAGAGTCCCAATGAAGTCAGGGAAGCACATGGCAGAATCAGGTCTCAGGTCAGCTGTAAGAACTCTGAGGCAAGGACTTTGTCTTCCTGTAGATTTTAAGGCCAGAAGGGACATTGTAATCGAGTCTGCCCTCCTATATAACACAGGCCATAGAATCTAACCGAATAATTTCTGCATTGAGCCCGTATGTTCTGTTTGAGCTAGAGCATGTCTTTCTGAAAGAGATCCAGTCTTGCTTAAAGACTGGAAAGCAATGGAGAATCCTTCACAGCCATACATAAGTTGACCCAGTGGCTAGTAACCCTTGCTGATAAAAATAGGTGCCTTATTTCTAGTCTGACAGTGGATAGGCTAGGTGTGAACAGTGCCTAGGACTTTGTTGATGTTACCATAAAAAAATAATAAATATTAAATCCATTGACTAGGTAGTATACAATTGTACAGACATAATGGACAGTTTCATTAATATTTTAATATCTGTATCAAACATGATACATGTAATACACATGATACATTTCCAAAACACAATATATAATGCAAATTTACAGAAATATAATACAGAGTATTATAATCTTAGTCTATTGCCTTCTAAACTAAACTCAGTAAGCCAAAAAGAGGGTGTGGGGAAGTTTATGTTGGAAGTGTGTATTGTATACTCAGACCTATGAAATTCCTGATTAAATAATAAAAGTGATTTCACCACGCCTCTTAGAAACAAACTAATCCTGCAGTGATTGAGGAAAATAAGTTTACATAAAGCAAGCGAATTGATACTTAAGAAAAACTGTCTCCAGAACACACAAGCAAAGGCATTGACATCATTTAAAAGAAATGCATCTTCAAATAATTCCAGGTGTTTGACTTAGTTACACTATACTTTTGTTCTCAAGGGGGAAGGGATTTCTCTAGTTTTACTTACTCTTGTGAATCTTTCGGTTTTCATTTCAGGTATTTATTTCTTCAAAATATTTTTGCTTTCCGAGCAGCTGAATTTTCCACTGTGAAAAGACTAAACTGAATCTCACACTTCACAGCAGGAAATAAATGCAAACAAGCACAGTACACTGCCTGCCACTGGATTGGTCAAAGACTGCAACACGCACTCTCAGCTCAAGTAACACCCAGTTTTATGAGAGGAGGAGAAACTAAAGGTCCTCAGGCAAGTGAAGCTAGCTAACATGTAAGAATAAGACACTTAGCTAAAGAGGTATTGCTTCATGATTAATATACGTGCTAAGAACAAGGAAGTCTAACAACACACAAAATATTTAGCAAACTTTTTGCAGCATTTTCAGATGGATGGATGAAAAGTACTGTATAAGAGCTAATCTATATTATTTCTATATGAAATCAACTTTATCTTCTCACAGAATTTCCACTCTCCATTTAAAGGAAAAGAACTATATTACCTAATTTTTCTTTTCCCACCTACAACTTCTACAATATCTACATTTAGGGTGTAGGTTATTATTTTTCCAGGTATTTTACAGGCATAGGAGTGAAGGTCCCATGCCCCAAGAGCTTACTATCTAAATAGAAAATGTATATACAGGTAGTGGGGGAATGACATGTATTAATAACTTTGCAAAAGTGAAGTTATCAACTCTCATGCAAGTTACAGTTTTTTTCTCACCATTCCTAGAGATACTGCAATATCAGCCACGTGCAACAGAGTGAACACATTAGCAAGTTCTCCTATTCCAGAAATGCATTTAATGCCTAGTCCCCAGGTGAAGTAGGTAATCTTAAAGAGTTATTTGGAGCTTCTGTTATTGTGATTTAAAAGCACATTTTGAAAAATGCCTCTACTTCACTGTTATAATACTATGTAATTTATTTTTATATAGCCTTCTTTCCACAGAGCATCGCAAAACACTCCAGAGACATGGGACGGACACATAGCACTTTCTAAAGTTGGATAAGGAGACTATCAGCGGCAGAAAGTTGAAATTAGAAGAAATGAAGTAATTAAAAATATTTATGTTTTAAAGACAGTAAAGAGAGAAGTTGCTGTGTTACACAGTTCTTGGGTTGCTGATGGGTAATGCCTGCCTGCTGTCTGAGTGCTGTAAGCCCAGAACTCTGCCCCCCTCCCCAATGTGCATGAACAGGAGTCTCCATGATGAAAAACTGAGCCAAACAGTCTAACTGCAATTTAAGGGATTAGCTCCAGGCTCCCACTCTCCAAGGCCTTTCAGTACAATCCTAGGCTATGTCTCTACACTAGGAAAAGTTAAGTCCACTTTGTTAAGTCGACTTAATAAGGTCGACTTTAAGTCGACTGACAGTCAGCCTTATTAAGTCAACTTAATATTGGACATAGGCTTCCATGCTGTGGGGGGGGGAGGCATGCCAGGCTCTCCCTGTGTCACCCTCCCAGCAGGGAGGACAGTGGGGGAGTCCGGGAGAGCCCTAAGTCGACTTAAAGTCAATTTAGGGCTACTCCAGGTCTACACTGGAACTTGCTTAAGTCGACTTAAGGAAACTGTAGTGTAGACGCAGGGTAAATTAAGTCGACCTAAGCAAGCTTAGGTCGACTTAATTTACAAGTGTAGACGCACCTGTTGAGCCTACTCTGTCTGTCCAGTATATCAGAGTTTGTTGTGCACTTGTAGTCACAGGGGAGATCAGTGAGAGCTTCTCCAGGGCAGTTTCTAAGAAGCCTTCCAGGAGCCTCTCTTAGGAGCTGCTCTCTGCTTTTGTCCAGAGCTGCCCAACAACTGTCTGGAACAAACAGCCTTTAAACCCATATTCCACCCCCGACATGATCGGCAGGGCCAGCCTTGCCCACAGTAGTTCTTTGACCTCTTTGTCACCTGTGCGGCGTTTACACACTCTATCACACTATGAAGAAAGCAGATGAACACACAAACAGGCAGTGGAGGGGTAGTGCAGTGTCCAGGCAGCAAACACTAAAGCAAACTGGAATATTTTAAAGGTAAAATTTGAAACAGGGAATGAGGAGACAGGTGGCAAAAGGAGGAGGTGGTGAATGGATAGAGGGAGATGAAGTCAGAGATAAGAGATGAAGCAGACTCCTTGTTTGTTTTGCTGGAGTAGACTAACATGGCTACGCCTTTGGAATTTAGAATGAAGTAAAGTCCATGGAGAGTTTAAAAAAAAAAAATCAGGAAGACCAAGTTAAATTTGAGTCAGAGATTATATAGGAAAGCAAGGTGAGGGAGGGTAAGGGAGAAGGAGTTATATGGCTCTCAGAAACTACTGGGATGAGTTTATTAGAAACAGACAGATAGCTAAGTTCCTGCATTCTAGAGCAAATTGGACTGCAGCAGTTTGACACTTTCAAGTTTAAGGAGTAAAGGGCATGAATTCTCCTGTCTGGAATGATACTTGTGATGTCAATGAAGTTACTCTTATCTAAATTGCTATTAATGAGATCGCACTCTGGCCCTAAGGATTTTGAAAGTGCATAAAAGAAGGAATAACAGGGAACACATACGCAAGCGATTAAGCTAAGAATAAGTATTTCAACACAGGAAGAGTCAAGATACGGATGAATTCTGGTAATACTGCAGAGATAATGATAAACAGATTTACAAATGAGAAAGCAGTGGGCAGAATAAAACGAGGATGTCTTCAAGATTTCTGGCTTTGCTTGCAAAAAATGTCTGAGTTAAAGAGATTAATACCAGAGTTAGAAATATTGGACAAAAAGCAACACAGGAAGAATTGCTGAGTTTTTCAAGCATTGAGCAAAAAGAAGTTAGAGAGCTGACAGAATCAAGATAAGGAGCTACATGGGGATCAAAGAGTGAATTTGATGGGCAGAGAGAGATTATTTATATCTGTGTATCTGAGTGAAATGTTTCTATTCTGTTAGTTTTGTAGGCATCCATCATGGCTCCTTACTTAAGGAGTTTTGCGGTTGGAACCGGGATTCAACCCCTTTATAGTGCGTGAATAATACACTTTATTTTTCTCTGCATTGCAGCACTTGCTTTTTGAATTATGAGTGGATTTTCAGAAAATTTACAAGTAAATCTGTCTGAGTTAAAAGTAATTAAAAATTGGTCCCTTAATAAATTACACTGTTGTGAGAATTTTTTTTTTTTTTTTGGTCCTAAAAGTAGCAAAATAGTGACTCTTTAATAGGGTGATGCAATGTGTAGCTTTTTAAAAGAAAGGTTTGGGATTGATGGTCATTCTTCCATGCTATAAAGTATAGAAATGGAATGTTACGGCATCTAAACACTTAACTGTGAATTTCCAAGGTTTGTATTGCTGGTTTTGGGTGCATGTGATACTCTGTACCTCAGAATAGCACCCTGGAACCCCCCATATTCACCACTGTCATATCATTATAATGTTTTGTACAAAGCATGCCTTGTGAAGTATCATTTTTAAAGTCTTGATCTGTTGAACATTAACATCCTCTTGGATTGGATGTGTGAACATTGTATGAGGTGTGAAGCTTTGCTATGTGTGTGCTACTGAAATATGTTGTGAGATGCCAACAGCCAACCTTTCAGTTGCAACAAAGGAAGGCTGATCAGACAGCAAGTGTGAAAAATCGGGACAAGAAAAAGCCCTGAATAGCCGGACTGTCCCTACAAAAATTGGGACATGTGGTCACGCTAAAGGCCCAGCCAAACATGCCCATTAAAGGGAATGCACTCTCACAATGGCCATCCCAGGATCTTACATGTACAATGGGGACTGCCTCATCCCCATATCACAGCAAATGACCTTTCCAACAGGCTGGAAGAAAAGGGTATGTGACGACATCATCACTTACCTTCTTTTCCCTGCCTCACTCTTCCCCCCACCGCACCCACTGCATCTCAACACTTCACCATCTCAATACCTGGAAGAACAACTGGAACACAGCCTTTGAACTGGGGCCCTGCTCTGAAAGGCAGTTTCAGCCTATGTATTGAGGATCTGTGACCTGTTTATACCACCTGTCAGGGTGAGGCACTGCTTGATTCAAATCCTGTTTAGTATGACTGTGAATTTATTTATTTATTTTTAACCAACTTTGATCTCTAATTTCCACTTAAAGTTCCTTAATCTATCTGCATGTGTAGTTAATAAACCTGTTTTGGAAATCTCAGCTCAGTTTGCAAAGGCTAGTGTGTTTCCATTGTACACTGTGGGAGTGGCAAAACTTAATGGCTATGTCTACGCTTGTAAAGTTAAGTCGACTCTGTGAAGTCGACTTAACAGAGTGGCTACACTTTAAGTCGACCTTGTTAAGTCGACTTAACAGTAGACATAGCCATTCACACTAGCCTTAAGTCGACTTAACAAGGTCGACTTAGCGCTATTCCCCGTCCACACTAGCTTTAAGTCGACTTAAGAAGTTGACTTAAGGCTTAAGTCGACCTTCAAAGGTGGTGTTATTATAAACTGTTATTAAGTCGACTTAAGGAAGCGCTTAAGTCGACTTAATAAAAGCCCAGTGTGGACACGGCTTTGTGTAGGTTGACTTAAGCATCCTTAAGTTGACCTACATTGCCAGGTTAGATGCACCCAATGAGCTTACACTGGCCTGGCTTCTGACCAGTTCGAGCTGCTACAATTCTGGGGTGTGAGGATTGGAGAGCAGCGAGGGGAGGAGGACGAACTGGCTGGAGTCTACCTATTGATGGCTCATGAATGGCTGGGGAATCATGCAGATAGCGCAGTGGGGCGTGTCTGTGCCTGTGGATGGCTGTGTAAAAGCAGTGCCGCTCAGAGGATTGTAACTTGACAACAGCATCACAGGATCCTGGGTTGCTGAGGCAGAAGACACGATGGTCCCATAGTCCCGGCTGCACCCTGGGGACCCCATCACAGTATAATCACACAATTCTGGTAATATTTTTCACCCTAAATTACTAAAAGGTACTCTCATCCTTAACATGAAGTTAACTCTCTGAACATAGTTTATCTGGGAACAAATAAATGGCTCAGTACTTCAGAAGTGAAGCAGTCATCATATTGATTATGATGGTTAACATTTGACTTGGCTTAGCTCTGGTAATTAAAGTAGTCTGGACACTGAGACACTGCACTAAAACTGATGAAGTCAGGCTAGGTACACTCAAGAGTCAAGTCAATCCAGCAATGTTGCTCAGAGATGTGAAAAATACACACCCCTGAGTAGTGTTGTTAAGCCACCCTAATCCCCAGTGTAGACAGCATTACGTTGATGGAATAAGTCCTCTGTCGCCCTACTACCATCTCTCAGGGGAAATGGATTAACTATGCTCAGAGGTGACCTTAGGTCTTCTGGAGCCGTAGGCAAAGGCCCATTGTAGGGCCCCCTATAGGCTCCCCAACACCAGCCCCCAGCTCCCCGCCAGGGGCTCTATTCCCCTCCTCCCCCCACACACAGCCCTGGCTCCCCACTGTCAGTGCCCCGCCAGGGGCTCTGGACTTCCCCCCCCCCAGCCCTGGCACCGCACTGGGGGCCCTGAAATCCTCCCCTCAGCCCCAACTCCCCGCCCCAGAGCTTCCCATAAGCTGGTCCTGGATCCCCGCTGCTCGCCTCAGCCCCGACTCACCACCATATGTCCTGCAGGTAGGCAAAGGGGCCCCTTACTGCTCGGGGCCCCAGGCAGGCGCTTGCTCCGCCTACCCCAAAAGCCACCTCTGTCTACACTGAAGTGCTGCAGACGTGCCACTGTAGTGCTTCAAGTGTAGACAAGTCCTCAGAGGACAGAATCAAAGATTGAGAGAGAGAGAGAGAGCGCGCGCGAGCGCGCGCGCATGCCGTTCACTCACTCATAAGTCACTAGGCTTCAGGGAGTCGCGTCAATTTGACCTTTTCCACAGCTCTGTAGCTTGCGTGGAGCTCAGTGAAGCAGGACTCTCTGCGCTCACAGTGCAACTCTGTTCTGGTCTATAGTGGTTTTTATTCTTCCCTCATCACTTTAGTCACTCAGCACCTTTGAGTAGTGCATTAGGTAAAATGACTAAACTGTTGCACGTGGGCTGTTCTCTCTCTCTAATCCTCTTCCCAGAGGAAGATCTGTATGTGCAGCATAGTGTGTTTCAGTATTAGGTTGGGTTTGTTTTTGAATATACACAGTGTTCTGTGTTTGATAGGGAAGACAAGGTTGAAAAATTGTGCCTTGCACGTGGAGGAGAAAGTGGTGGGTGTGGGACAGCGGAAGTCTGTAATAATCTTTCTTTCCCATGGGAGTTCTTTCTACACACTCTGGGAAAGCTCTGTCTCATACACAGGCAATGTTTATTCTTACGGTAGAAAACTCCATTGTGCCTGAGGTGCAGAGTTGCTGACCTTGATCTCTAGCTGGAGCTTTAGGCGACCATTAGATACCTTGGGCCCAGGACTTTCAGACAAAGACTGTCTTGACTCAGTATTCTAAGGGAAGCCAATGAAGGACCAATCTGATATTTGTGCATTGGCCCATGTTGCTATGGAGATGCACGGCTGCATGCTGTACTAGCTGGAGTTTCCTCAGAGCTGATGTCTTCATGCCCAGGTATATTGCATTGCAGTCATTTAGCTGAGACGTGACAAAAGTGTGATAACCAGGGCCAGATTATTGTTTGAAATGGAGTTTCATAGCCAAAACAGAAATGGTAGAAAGCATTACTTGTACCTGCTGCTATATGAGAGCTTAGCATCAGTGAGGAACCTAGCAGCACTCCTAAACTATGGAATGAATTGACCAGTAGTGGGAGAGGGCGGGTGTATCTTCAAGGAACAGCTGCAAGCTCTTCAAAATACTTTCCTCTGCCCACTAGCTGCACCTCTGTTTTCGCTGAGTCCCATTTCATCCAGAAGCTGATCTGATGCAAGCACTGGGTCATGTTGGTGGCAGAGGTGTGGACAGATGTGATAAAGGACAGGTAAAGCTGTGTATCATTTGCATATTGCTGGTAACTGAGTTCTGGTCATCTGACCAGGCTCCTAGTGGCTGCATGTAGAAGTCAAATAGGAGTGGAAAGAGAATTGATCCCGTGGAACTCCACAAATTAGGACTTATGTGGTGGAGGTACAGTTTCCCGTCTCTAGTCATTGGATATATACTTCCACCAGGGACTGAAACCATTCTGACATGTTCTCCTGGACCTCTGCTTCTTTCTCAGATGGGACAGCAGTATCTTATGGTCAACAAGCCTGAATGCTGCAGAGAGGTCCAGGATAATGAGCATAGAATCATAGAAATGGTAAGGGACCATGAGAGGTCATCTAGTCCAGTCCCCTGCACTCCTGGCAGAACCAAGTATTCTCTTACGCCATCCCTGACAGGTGTTTGTCTAACCTGCTCTTAAAAACTTCCAGTGATGGAGATCCCACAACCTGCCAACTTATTCCAGTGGTTTATCACCCTCTCAGTGAGGAATTTCTTCCTCATGTCCAACATATACCTCCCTTGCTGTAATTTAAGCCCAGTGCTTCTTGTCCTGTCATGGGTAGTTAAGGAGAACAGTTTTTTTCCCTCCTTCTCCTAACAACCTTTTGTTCAGTCTCCCCTTTTTCAGACTGAACAAACCCAACTCTTTCAATCTTTCATTGTAAGTCACATGTTCCAGACCTTCAACCATTCTTGTTGCTCTTCTCTGGACTTTCTCCACATCTTTCCTGAAATGAGGCACCCAGAACTTGACACAATACTCCAGTTGAGGAATAGAGAGGAAGAATTACTTCTTATGTCTTGCTTACAATATTCCTGTTAATACATCCCAGAATGGTGTTTGCTTTTTTTGCAACAGTGTTACACTGTTGACTCATATGACACCCAGATCTCTTTCCACAGTCCTCCTTCTGAGGCAGTAATTACCTGTTTTGCATATGTGCGATGGATTGTTCTTTCCTAAGTGGAGTACTTTGCACTTGTCTTTATTGAATTTCATTTTATTTACCTCAAACCATTTCACCAGTTTGTCCAAATCATTTTGAATTGTGATCCTATCCTCCAAAGCACTTGCAACCCCTCCAGGCTTGGTATCATCGGCAAACTTTATAAGTGTACTCCTTATGGCATCATCTAAATCATTGATGAAAATATTGAACAGAACAGGACCCAGAACTGATCCCGTGGTATCCCACTCATTAAATGCCCTTCCAACATGACTGTGAACCATTGATAACTACTCTCTGGGAGTGGTTACCAATCAGTTATGGACCCAGCTTAGAGTAGCTCCTTCCATCGATGTCTGCCCTCTATTTACAGCAAATCATCATCATCCATCAGCACTACTAAAGTCATTTTTGCCCCATATTCTGGCCAGAATCCAGGCTGTGCTGAGTCTAGGATATTAGGTTATGGTTACAAACTGTCCATCAGGAAATTTAGGCTTGAAATTAGATGCAGGTTTCTAACCATCAGAGGAGTGAAGTTCTGGAATAGCCTTCCAAGGGGAGCTGTGGGGGCAAAAACATAACTGCCTTCAAAACTGAGCTTGATAAATTTATGGAGGGGATGGTATGATGGGACAGCCTAATATGGCAGTTCACTGATCTTTGACTATTGGTCGTGGATATGCCAGTGGCCTAAGAAGGGAGGGTAGATGGGGGGGTTCTGAGTTATTACAGAAAATTCTTTCTTGAGTAACTGGCTGGTGAGACTTGCTCACATGCTCAGGGTCTAACTGATTGAATATTTGGGGTCGGGAAGGAATTTTCCCCCAGGGAAAATTGGCTAGGACTCTGGGTTTTTGCCTTCCTTTGTAGCATTCGTAATGACGCGCTTTCTGGTGGATTCTCTGTATCTTAGTCTTTAAATCATGATTTGAAGACTTTAATAACTCAATCATTGGTTAGAGGCTTATTACAGGAGAGAGGCTTATTACAGGAGTGGGTGGGTGAGGTTTTGTGGCCTGCATTGTGCAGGAGGTCAGACTAGATGATCATACTGGTCCCTTCTTACCTTTAGAGTCTATGGCTATGTCTACACTTACAAAAGCTAGTTCGAATTAGTTGATTTGAACTAACTAATTTGAACTAATTTTAGTTAGTTCAAATTAACTTAATTCGAACTATCGTGGCCCCACTAGAATGCTAGCTCGAACTAGCCATGGCCATGCAGGGCACTTGCTTAGTTCGAATTAGTCAGTTGCTTAAAGGTCAATCTGTCAGTTAGTTCGAACTCATATGGCCATATTGACTTAATTCTAACTAACTATTTCGAGTTAAGGGTTAGATCAAACTAAGCAATCGAATTTATTAGTTCGAATTAAGGAAGTCCTTAATTCGAACTAGTGAAAGTCTCTTGTGGCCAAGGCTTAAATTAGTTCAAATTAAGGAAGCTTAATTCGAACTAACTTGCAAGTGTAGACATAGCCTATGAGTCTATCCCTGACAGAAATCCAGCATGAAAGAAGATCCTTTCCCTCTCTCCAGATAAATAGCTAATGAAAGGAAAAAAGGTATCCACCAAGATCCATTCTTAAGGTCATGAGGAGTTTGAAAAGATCCACAGGGGACAGATGTTCCCTGGAAGATGGAGAGTTCGCAACTTGGAGGAAGCACCTAAGCCAAAGAAGGGTCAGAAGGGGTACCCATTCTTTGAAGGGCAATGTCACCCCAGAACAAAGGGAATAAAAACTTGAGAGGCATGTAAGGAACAACGACAATGTCTTCACCAGTACTTCCTGAGTGGCCTCTGACTCCTGTGGCTTTACAATGTGTGCACAAAGCAAAGGACAGAATGGGGTAAGGGATTGCTTCCCAAAACCATTTCACCATTTCAATCCTCTAGTTCAGTGGTTCTCAGCCTTTTGGGGGTTGCGACACACTGGCGGCATATCGTGACCCTATAGGTCACACCAGCTCACTGCCCCCAGGCCAAATCCAGTCATCTCCCCGGCTCTTTGCAACATACTTACCGCTGTGTGGCGACACAGCAATGTGTCCCAGCACAATGGTTGAGACCCACTGCTCTAGTTCAATAGTTCCCGACCTGTGATTCATGGACCACTGGTGGTCCATGAAGGTATTGCAGGTGGTCCATAAGGGGGTGGAGGAGGAATAATTATTGCAGGTAAATGAACTGTGATGAGTGCAATATGTTTGTGAGTGAGCATAATTATTAGAAATGGCTGCATTTTTAATACCTCTTGATATACAAATTTGACTCCCATCAGACATAGGCTATGTTAAAAGTGTTTAAAATGGCTTGCTTATATGAGTGTCTGCAAAAGCTTTCAATGACAGTGTAGTGGTCCACGTAAAAGAAAAGAAGGGAACTGCTGCTCTAGTTGGTTAAGGAGCCTGGACCAGAAAAAAATCCTTCATATGTTCCTCTGAGGCCAATGATTTCCATAAAGGCTTTGCCAACATCATGCCAAGGAAATGTGACATAGCATGGAGGCGGTACTCACTGCAAACTGCTGCAGAGCTTATAATTGTGTGTGAATGTGCCTCGAAATGATGCTGGCTAGCCCAGGAGAAGCAAAGGAAAAACAACACCATCCTTAAAATGGTTGCATGAGTCTTGCAATCAAACAAAACAAAGCAGAGCACTTGATCTGCCAGGCTTTATTTTTAAAAAAGAAACTCCTCTGACAGACAGCCAGCCTGGGAGAGAAGTGTGACAATTATGACAATTTCCAGCAATATCCTGGGCAAACCTGACTGAATTAGGTTCAATATTCTAGTAGTTCATTGTATTAAATGAATGATTTATGTATCCTTGGGGGCCAGGGACTACACGTAATTTTAAGAGGAATGGGGACCACAGCAGGGTGTGATTAGGCATATTCACTCAGGTTGTTACTCCTCCCAGGAGCCCCGCCACCCCCTGGAAAAACTTGTATATACTGGTTCAAACTGGAGTTTCCAGGGACAACAGACAAAGAAAGAACTTTCAGTTCAAGAGCCTGCATTAAAACTAGCTCAGGGCCTTCTTCCTGACTCAGCAAACAGCCAGGACCTCTGATCCACAGAGGGCCCCAAACCTTAGGGAAGGGCTGGATGCACTTTAGCCTACTGAGGCCCCATAAAACTGGGTTCTTCTGAGCAAAAGGGATGAACCTGAACACAAAAAAATCCCTGGGTGACAGTTTAAAGATTGCTCCTGCCAGAGCCCATGTTACAATTGGAGCGATCACTGGTACACTTATTAGCATGCATGTAGGTAATACAGTGAACGCAGGGAACAATTCAGCCTGGAAATTTCTGTGTCAGGAGGGAGAAAGATCAGAGAATCACAGAAAATTAGGGTTGGCAGGGACCTCAGGCAGTCATCTAATCCAGTGGGTCGCGGTCACTGCCAAAAGACTGGAATGCATTGCTCAGAAGGTGTACTTGGGTCGTGGACATAAATGATTTTTTTTCAACTGTTTGAAAACCACTGATCTAGTCCAATCCCCTGCTCAAAACAGGACCAACCCCAGCCAGATGAGGTTCTCCATCCAAGAGAGGAAACAGCTGGGGAAATGGAAGCATAGAATGGATGACCTGAACAGTGACAAGAAGATCTTTTCCTCATCCTGAGATAAAGGTCTGTCGAGAGGAAAAAAGTGCATTTTCCAAGCTCTATTGTGGAGACCACAAAGAGGAGGCTGGCCAGAAGCCAATGCTCAAAAGGCCAGTCATCCCATAGAAATCCACTGGGCGATGAGAAATCTGTTGCCAAAGGAGAGAGTTCTGGAAATAATTAAGGTGCCAACTGATCGCACTCAGGAATATGCAGCACTGTTTCTAGGAATAGTAGGACCAACAAAATTACTTGTGGTGCATTGCACAATATGGTGCGTTGCACTATGACTTTTGTACAGCTTGTTACATGAAGATCTTAACATACTGAGTTTTTACTGCTTTAATTTTTTTTCTTGCTGTTCACTAGAGGCAGCAAGCCCCTTTGGCAATACTGTAGCAATATTTGATTCCATGGTACAGTGCAAATGTTGAAAAAAAAAAAAAAGGGAGCTTCTCCATGGCCTCATGGTCAAGATATAAAATAGCTGTGTGTTATAGTATCTACTGACTGGTACTGGCGCCCCCTCTTGGCTGCCCTGGGGATTAGTTCTGCTAGGTGTTGTGTCCCACTTCCAGCAGTTGGGGCCCCCCCCCCCCAACATCATCCTTTCATGCTGCAGACCCCTCTCACTCCAGGAACTGAAGTCTTCTCTTTGTGACTGAGTGACCTGGCCAGAGAGCCATGTGGTTTCCCCTTCTAGGGGTATCAAAGTTTTCCCAGGAGAAATTGCCCCTGGCACTCCATTGTCCTCTGCCTGGTCTGTTCCCTGTCCCCAGTGTCTAGTAGGGGTACCCAGGGCCCATCCACTACTCTAGGTTCCAGCTCAGGGGTCTTCTAATCCCCAGCCAAGGTCTGCACTCTTATCCCTTACTGCTTTTACCCAAGCCTTCTACCATCCTGACTTTCTCCTCCCCCAACCCAGGTTTGTCAATAGATTACCCTCTGTAGTCCTAACTCACCTCCCTTCTCCTAGGGACTGACTGGAGACCATCTCCCTGCAGGCTTTGTCTGTTTCCAGTTGCATGACTTTATATTGGCCTCTCCTGTCCCTGTCCAAATTAGCCTTGTGTCTGATTATTCAATCCTCAGGAAAAGGGCTGAAGAACCAAGGAGGAGCAGAGGCGAGGCAGGGGTAGGCAGAACTGTTGGGAAGTTGGGGACCAAAGCAGAATTTATGAGAGTTAAGGAGCAGAATTGATGGGATTAGGGGCTAAGGAGATGTTAGGATAAGAGCGCCTGCAAAAAGGCCAAAATCATTTAAATATATGTAGGATTGATGGTAACACTATCACACACACCTGTGGGGGATGGACAGGGAAGCTCAAAGATGAAAACCAGACAAAACACAATATAATCTCTTTGTAACAATGTCATGACTTTTGTGGTCTGCCTTATGATTTTAGAGCCTTTGGTGTCAGCAATCTGGTTGTTGCAAAACTACACCAATAAAATTGTTACATAGACCTCTAGTGGTAGCTTACAATATATAAGCTCTTATAGGCTGCTGTGTTCATGCTAGGATCATTATGGCTTAGAACGAGTCACTCTTTCTGTGTTGTTCCTGACAGAAATGCCACCAATTTGCCCAGTTGGAATTCATTATAGCATATAAAAGAACATAATGGATTTTTCACATCCCTAATACTTATCTAAATAGACAACAGAGTCTTGTGGCACTTTTAAAGACTAACAGATTTATTAATCGCATGAGCTTT
>ML685801.1:1294458-1310069 GCA_007922175.1 Pelusios castaneus
GTATCTTAGGTGCCTGTACACAAATGCGAGGAGCCTGGGAAACAAGCAGGAAGAATTGGTAGTACTGGCACAGACAAGGAACTAAGATATAATTGGAATAACAGAAACGTGGTGGGATAACTTGCATGACTGGAGCACTGCCATGGATGGATATAAATTGTTCAGGAAGGACAGGCAGGGAAAAAGGGGGGGAGGAGTAGCGTTATATGTAAAAGAGCTGTATGACTGCTCGGAGCTCCACTATGAAAGTGGAAACAAGATGGTTGAAAGTTTGTGGGTTAAGTTTAGGGGAGAATGCAACAAGGGGGATGTTGTGGTGGGTGTCTGCTACAGAACGCCAGACCAGGAAGAGGAGGTGGATGAGGCGTTCTATGGACAACTAACAGAAGTTTCCAGATCGTCGCAGGCCCTGGTTCTTATGGGGGACTTCAATTATCCTGATGTCTGCTGGGAAGATAATACAGCAGTGCACAGGCAATCCAGGAAGTTTTTGGAGAATATTGAGGACAACTTCCTAGTACAAATGCTGGAGGAACCAACTAGGGGCCTTGCACCTCTAGACCTATTGCTCACAAACTGAGAAGAATTGATCGGGGAAGTAGAAGTAAATGGCAACCTGGGCAGCAGCGACCATGAGATGCTACAGTTCAGGATCCTGATCAATGGAAGGAAGGAAAGATGCAGAACACACACCCTGGACTTCAGAAAGCAGATTTTGGCTCCCTTAGGGAACTGATGGGCAGGGTCCCTTGGGAGGCTGATCTGAAGGGGAAAGGTGTCCAAGACAGCTGGCTGTATTTTAAAGAAACCCTGTTAAAGGCACAGGAAGATAACATTCCGATGTGCAGAAAGAACAGCAAATGTGGACGACAACCAGCGTGGCTTAGCAGGGAACTCTGCGGGGAGCTGAAACATAAAAGGGAAGCTTACAAGAAGTGGAAGCTTGGACAGATGACAAGGGAGGCGTATAAAGATATTGCTCGGGACTGCAGGGATCAAATCAGAAAGGCCAAAGGACAATTGGAGTTGCAGCTAGCAAGAGATGTGAAGGATAACAGAAAGGGGTTCTATAAGTATATCAGCAACAAGAAAAGGATCAGAGGTGGTGCAGGTCCCTTACTGAATGGGGCAGGCATCCTCGTGGAGGATGATGCAGAAAAGGCTGAAGTACTCAATGCTTTTTTTACTTCAGTCTTCACAGGGCGGGCCAGCTCCCAGGCTACTACACGGGGTAACGCGGACTGGAGAGAAGAGTGGCCCTCGGTGATGGAAAGTCAAGTTAGGGAACACTTAATGAAATTGGATGTGCACAAGTCCATGGGGCCGGATGAACTGCATCCAAGGGTGCTGAGGCAGTTGGGGGAAGTGATTGCAGAGCCGCTGGCCATTATCTTTGAGAACTCGTGGCGAACGGGGGTGGTCCCGGAGGATTGGAAAAAGGCAAATATAGTACCTATCTTTAAGAAAGGGAAAAAGGAGGATCCGGGGAACTACAGACCGGTCAGCCTCACCTCAATCCCTGGGAAAATCATGGAGCAGGTCCTCAAGGAATCCATCCTGAAACACTTGGAGGACAATAGAGTGATCAGGAACAGTCAACATGGATTCACCAAGGGCAAATCGTGCCTGACCAATCTGATTTCCTTCTATGATGAGATGACTAGATTTGTGGATGCGGGAAGAGCCGTTGACGTGATATACCTTGACTTTAGCAAGGCTTTTGATACAGTTTCCCACAGCATTCTCGGCGGCAAGTTAAGGAAGTATGGGTTGGACGAGTTGACCATAAGGTGGATCGAAAACTGGTTAGATCAACGGGCTCAGCGGGTAGGAATCAATGGCTCGAGGTCTGGTTGGCAACCGGTAACGAGTGGAGTGCCCCAGGGGTCGGTTCTATTCAACATCTTCATTAATGATCTAGATGATGGAATAGACTGCGTGCTTAGTAAGTTTGCGGATGACACCAAGTTGGGGGGAATGGTAGATACTCTGGAGGGCAGGGACAGGATCCAGAGAGACTTGGACAAATTGGAACACTGGGCTGAAAGAAACCTCATGAGGTTCAACAAAGACAAGTTCAAAGTCCTGCACTTAGGACAGAAAAATCCCATGCACTGCTACAGGCTGGGACCGATCAGCTAAGTAGCAGCACTGTAGAAAAGGACCTGGGAGTTATGGTGGACGGGAAGATGAATATGAGCCAACAGTGTGCCCTTGTTGCCAAAAAGGCCAATGGCATATTAGGCTGCATCAGTAGGAGTATTGCCAGCAGATCGAGGGATATGATAATTCCCCTCTATTCGACACTGGTCAGGCCGCATCTGGAGTACTGTGTCCAGTTTTGGGCTCCCCACTACAGAAAAGATGTGGACAAATTAGAAAGAGTCCAGCGGAGGGGAACAAAAATGATTAGGGGGCTGGGGTACATGACTTATAAGGAGAGACTGAAGGAACTAGGCTTATTTAGTCTGCAGAAGAGAAGACTGAGGGGAGATTTGATAGCAACCTTCAACTACTTGAAGGATTGCTCCAAAGAGGAGGGAACTAGGCTGTTCTCGAGGGTAACAGAGGACAGAACAAGGAGCAATGGTTTCAAATTACAGCTGGGGAGGTCAAGGTTGGATATTAGGAAAAACTCTCTCACTAGGAGGGTGGTGAAGCATTGGAATGGGCTATCTAGGGAGGTGGTAGAATCTTCATCTTTGGAGATTTTTAAGGCTCGGTTAGACAAAACCCTGGCTGGGATAATTTAGGGGGAGTGGTCCTGCTTTTTAACAGGGGGTTGGACTAGATGACCTCGTGAGGTCCCTTCCAACCCTATTATTCTATGATTATATGCCCACTTCTGGTTTTGTGTTAGGAGGTTTTACTAAAACTACTCACTTTCAGCATTTTTCACATTAATAAAATTTTAGCATAACTTCAATGACTTATTTGCACATATTACAATTAGATTGTATGTTTAAGAAATATGCATGTTAACTCTAGTGAGCCACAAGATTTTACAGATTTCCTCCTAACATTCTCTGCTAACTTCATATCCAAATCCCTCTTCTGTTCTTGTACAGGTGTTTACACTCTAGTGTTCATTAAACACAAATCTGTATGGGTTCAACAGACCCCACCTGATTCTATCATGTTTATATGTGCCAACAAATTAACTTTTCCAGACACTTTTCTTTTAATTGGAGTGATCTGTACAATACTAAATTGTTTCTGAGCATCCTATCCTTTTTCTTGTAGTCCTAAGCAGATTTCCTCACTGGACAGATTTCACACATTCTATTTTCAAGTTCCAAAAGGGTAGCCATGTTAGTCTAGTTCAGCAGAGCAAGGAGTCCTATATATTTGTTAATCTTTAAAAGTGCCACAGGACTCATTTGTTTATTCTATTTACAATGTATATTGTTTATAAACACATTTAATCTTTGTGTAATATGCACATGGTAGAATTTATTTTCTAATCTGGGAAAACCTGCAAACCTAGTTTTTATTTTCATGTTATGCTGGGGTAAGATCACTTATTCATACATACATCTATTCAAGTAGAATGGCCTTGGTAGTATTAGTTATGAAGTTTTAATTGGCAAAACTAAACAAACTATATGCAAGCAACTGATAATTCAAAACTCAGGCAATAATGATACTGAATTTAAATGGACATGTTATTACACGTGTTATGCTTTTATATTGGTACATGTGAAGAGCTGCAAGAAATAAGGATAATCATGCCAAGTTGAAGGGCAAGTTTTTCTAGTTCCCTGGATATGAATAGAAGACATGATGGCACACCCATGTTTTACTATTATGCCTTTAAAGATTGTGTACAATTAGTCTATTAGAATCAGAGTAGGACAGTAATGTATTTGTCAGTTCAAATGAATTGCCCCTATAAATTCAGAGCTCCCTTTAAATACATCACATTTAGAACCAGATCGTGAAGCAATGACGACCCACTGACCTCAATGACAGGCTCTAACTTCCAGAAATGAGAATCTCAAAAAAATGATTGGCCAGTGGGGACTAGATCCAAGCATTTTTCAAGTGGGCTACCTTTTCGTTCAGGATTGAGGGAATAGATTCTCCTACCAAGAGCACAAGATGATATTTCTAGTCTCCTCCTAATATCACCAGCCAGAGAAGGCAATCTGCAACTCCCTCCTGAAGTGAGCCCTTAACTGCCTAGGAAGAGTTGATAGATTCCAAGACCAGAAGAGACGGTCTAATCTGACCTTGTGTACAACACGGGCCATAAAACTTTCCCTAACTAATTCCTGGACATCTTTTAGAAAACCATCCCTTTATTTTAAAATGGGCAGTGATGGAGACTCCACCCTTGGTCTGTTTGGGCCTGCATCAGTGACAGTACCATAGAGCAGTGCTTCCAAACCTTTTCAGTAACATGGCACAATTCTACAGCACACCCACTTACCTCCCACCCCACCTCATGCCCAGTGGCCCCCGCCGCCCCGCCCCCCCCCCCCCCGGCCGGGGCCCCCCCCCGGGGTGCCCCCGGGTCGTGTGTGGGGCTTTCCCCCCCCCCCCCCCCCCACACACACACACACATGATGCCTGCAGCTACCTGGCAGAACTGCTCCTCCCTCCCCACCCCACTACTTAGTAAGACTGAGAGCATGTAGTGAGAAAAAGATTTTGAATTTAACCTGGTAAGTTAGGAACTAGTTGTATTTTCTTTATTTTTCTTGTAACCATTTCTGATTTATGCCTCATTACATGTACTCACTTAAAATCTTTGTAGATAATATGTCTGTTTTATATAAACCAATGTGTCTGAACTGAAGTGTTTGGGAAACTCTTTTGGGTAACAAGATGCATGCATATAATTTCTATTCATAATATTTTATATATATATATATATATATATATATATATATATATATATAAACTTGTATTGTCCAGGAGAGGACTGGGCAGCACAGGATATACATGGGGAGTTTGGGGGGAATAAGGGTCACTCTCCAATACAAACAAAGTGGCTGGCTGGAGCACACACAGAGACAGAGCTGGGTGTGACTTACATCCTGGAAGCTGTTTGTGAGAAATCCAGGCTACAACAGCAAGGCATTGCAGTTAGAGGGCACTGCTATTCATTAGTCTGGATTGCATCCTTGGCATGTCACAGGGCAACCCAGACCAAACTCCCCCCTCAGAGTACAGTGCCCAGACTGACAACTGCTCCCATCTACTGTTTGCAGTGTGCAAGATATCACAGGCCTCCACTTGCTTCTCCCACTTTGACCTCCTCTACAGGAGACAGCCCCAGGCTATTTTTAATCTGATTAAGGAATCCAGCCTACATACAATAACAAGATGAGAGAGGGGTTGGAGCCAGTAAGCTAGAAGTAATCTTTCCCAAGCCCAACAAGTCTAAGAACAACAGTACAATGAAGGAGCTAGGGCTGGGGAGTTTCAGCCTGGGAATCAGGTGCTCCTTCCCACCTTGGAAACTGAACTCCTAGCAAAGTGTCAGGGCCTAAATGAAGAGGTTTGAACTGTGGACTACATCGCCCAGACAAAAGGAAACAGACACATTTACCATATCAACTGGCTAAATCCATGGAAGGTACAGTAGGGTCTTTTCATTCACCTCAAGGATGATGGAGAGGATCCCAGACTCCATATCCCCAAACCTGCACATTCTGAGGATACATCTCTGGAGAAGCAGCTTACTAGGGTAAATAGGCACCCTCCTGAGGACATAAAAGCATGTGTTCTCTGTGCTACCATGGTTAACCTCTGTTGTGGCACACATGATCTATATCAAGCCAGGGGTCAAGCCAGTGAAGAAATCCTCTCAGATTCCTGAAGGGGTGTTGATGGTATTGGCTCAGAAAGTTGTAAAGATGCTAAGGATGGGGGCAGAGAAGGAATCTTATAGTCCCTGATTTTGTCAGGGAAACCAAGTTCCAGAATCAGATGTTTCCTTAGGATTTTGAATGAACTTCAGGCATTGCTCATTTTGATGACTATATAATGCCCCAGGTGGATGATTTACTAGACTGCCTTGGCTAGACCCAAAATATCACAACTTTGGATCTGACCAGGGGCAATTGGTAAATTCCTTTTCCTTACTCCCAGGAAAAAAAAAAAATAGCTTTTCTATACCAATAGCTTTGTTTCACTTCATAAGTATGCACTTTGGGTTACCTCCTGTCATCTTAAAGAGGTAAATGGACCAAGTATTCTACTCTCACCATGGCTACACGGGACATATCTAGACAATATTGTTGTCTACTGCCAAGACTGGTTTACTCACCTCTGGAATCTGACTGATTCTCCAGTCCTTATGAGATGCCAATCTCACAGTGAACCCTAGAAAGTGCCAGGGGGAAAACAAAGTGTTTAGGGTATCTAGTGAGAAACAAGAGAGTACAAAACCCTCACTGATAAGGTAGAGGGATTGACCAATACTTCCAACCCAAGTAACAAAAAACAGGTGTGTTCCTTTTTGGATCTAGTTAGTTAAAGGTAATTTGTGCCAGATTTCACTTGACTGGTGTAACACAGACCCTGTTGAGAATATAGCCCCCTTAGCAGTTCATTTGATCTCTCCAGTCTCACCAGCCCTTCCAGGAAGTTAAACACAGTCTCTGCGGACTGCACATTTTGCACAACCTGGATTCCACACGTAAATTTCTTTTACGGATCGATGTTTCACATTGTGCTATGGGGGCCATCCTGTCTCAGGAGCTCCAAAGCCAGGAATGCCCCATTCTCTATAGGTGTCAGAATCTCCTGGACAGAGAGATGCAATACTCCATCCTTGAAAAAGAACATTTGGCCATAAACTGGGCTGAATGTACGCTAAGCAGGGGTATAGCCAGAAGGTCCACCCACCCCCACACTGGGCAGCAGCGTGAGCTCTGCCACCGCAACTGCAGACCATCCAGCAACCAGCCACGGGCAGGGGTGGGCTGTCCTCCACGCACAGCTCTGGCTCCAGGCTGCCTCTCCCCTCACCAGATGTTCGTTACTAGGCAACTGGACCATTGTCGGGAAGCTTCCAGTCACATGACCAGAAGCAGGACTAGCCAGGCCCACCCTGGAGACTCAGGGGCTGGGCTAGAAAATGAGGGCTGGCTGCATCCTGACGCAAAGGTATTATCTATTTGCTAGCCCCATTGTTCTGACTTTGCTGTGGTGGTTTCATACAATGCAGTAGTACTCAGCGTTACAACCCTTTCCGTTCAGAATAGAACAGCATCCAAGTAAGGTCCATCAAAACACAGACTTGCAATGAATGGATGAAGATGTTGGACTACCTCGTGGGTGCCCAAACAGATCCACTCAAAGGGAAAGATACGTGAAAGTGTGCTACCCCTCTAAGCAGGGCCGTCCCGTGGGGGGAGCGGGGCCCAGGGCCAAGCGGCCGAGGCAGGGCACCCACTCCCATGCTGGAGGGGACTGCGGTGGGCCAGCTTGCTCCCCCCAGGGACCCCTGTCACCCCTGGGGACTGGGCGCTGGCCCCAGCCAGGAACCCAGCCACTGCCGGGAGCCAGCCCCGGCCGAGGCCACGCTGCCGGCAGGGGCCGGCCCCACCCCAGCCATAGCCGAGAACCTTGTGTGGGGCTGGGGCGGGGCAGGGCAGGCCAGGCTGGCCCAGAGCCGGCCTACTGCGTGGCGGCCCAGCCCACATACCTGCTTGCCTCATCCCTGGGCTGGCCAGTTGCTCCGCCCTGGGGTCGTGGAGGGCCAGCCCAGGTGCCGAGCAAAGCGCTCTCGCCCTGCCATCGGCCGGCTGCTGAAGGCAGCTGGGACTAGGGCGAAGCGTGGCCATGGGGCTGCGGCGCGGGCCCCACACTGCCCCATTAGGAGTGGGACAGCACGGGGCCCATGTAACCACGGGGTCCGGGGTGATCGCCCCATTTCCCCCTTGCCAAGGATGGCCCTTCCTCTAAGGGCCAGCTAAAACCAACAAAACAGCCTGAGTAAAATTATCTGCTTCAGGCCAGCCCCCTAGCAGGCACCCCAGTGATGGTCCTTTGGGGAACAGCTCAATCCCATATCCCTAGTGTCCAAAGCTATCCATGTCTTCTAAGCCTTTTTCAAGGCAACCCAACCCTGCAGCTGGGCCCCAGTCCAGGTACCCCCACCTTCTGGGAAAAGCCCAGCCAGCCAGTTGACAACAGTGGCTGCCTCAGTTCTTTGGCCACTCACCAGCAGTCCAAGGGAGGTGGGGAAGGACCCCAGCCCACCCACTTCTCCAGATCCTGACCAGAGACCCTATACACCTTTCACCAGGCATTACCTCTACCCCCCAGTCAACAAAGGTCACCTGGGCCATACCTTCAGCTGCCTCTTCTCAGGCTTCTCTCGAGCTCCTCCCAAACCCTGTCAATCTCAGTTCTTGCTCCCTCAGGACTCTCTACAAGCCACCTTCTTCAAGTCTCAGGCCCAGTCCTCTTCTGAGCCCTGCTGGCCACAACACAGGCAAGTCTTCTCCCTCAAGCATTTCAGGGAGACTGTCTCTGGCCTGATGTGAGGCTGCAGCCAGCTTTTCTACTTTAACCCAGGCTCTGATTGGTCCAGCAATCCCTATGCCTGATTGGCTGCTCCCCTTGGCCCTTCTTAACCCTTTTCAGGACAGTGCAGGCCAACTACCCCATCACAGACCTATTTAAACAGAAAGAGGAAGCAGAGCAAGATTAGCCAATATTTAGCTTTTGCCAAGTTGTTTACATTAGGAGGACTATAAGACTCTAGTATTTCCTTGGTGCAATCCTGTTTGTTTACAAAGAATGTACACAAAGTCCTATTTCCCCAAACATGAAGGAACAAACAACAGCAGGCAGTTTCTTTGCTCACAATTTCCAAGCCTGCCTCTCCTGCCTAGTTCTGGGCCTCAAGGAGTTTTGTCTCTGTTCCTGCCCAGGACCATGCTCACAACGGCTTTTCTGGTTTTCTGCTAGGTTTGTCCAGGATCTTTGTCTCTGACGCACAAAACCCTAGCACCAGCATTTGCAATCTATCCACAGGGAAACCCGTCCCTATGTATAATTTAGCTGTCCATTGGCAGCCATTAACACTTTGCAGCATAACATTATGCATATTGCATTGGCTTCACTTAACATTTGATGCACAAAATTTAAATCATTTGTTGGACTAATTATTGAAGTCCTCTCTAGTGGCATTTCCCACTGTTGAAGCAAATACAGCAAAATAGAAAGTAAATTACAAAAAACAAAACAAAAACCTGTACAGTTATCTGCCAGGGCTTATGAATAAGCATAAACTTAAATTGCCAGAAATCTTTATTTTACTTGGCAAATACTGGGGTTTACTCACCAGTCCCAAAGGCAGAATGTAATTATATCATAACAAAGCTGCTATTAAGCCAGAGCATCAAGATTAACATAGTTGCTCATTTAAAGAAAATTCCCTGGATTCTTTTAATGACCATGAGTGGGTAGGCCCTTAGTTTTATGACAAATCCAAAGGAGACTACCACTGGCAGCCCAGAGACCCTGTCATGGACCTAGACATGGGTAGTCAGGACTAACGGCTGGACACTGACAGTCTGGCCAAATGAGCAGAGCTTTGGACTCAGGAACCAGGAGTCCAAGCCAAGAGTCAGAGTCAGGGGCAGGAGCAGGGCTGGGAAAAAGTAGGCACAGGGGCAATCACAGCCGTGGGCATTAGCATTGAGCAAAGCTGCCAAGTCCTATAGCTGGGCTTAACAACAGTCCAGGCAATGCAACTCAGACAGTCTGGCCACTTAGGAGTTTCAGCTATAGTTCACTAGCTGATCCCAGACACAGCTGCAGGCCTTTATCCCTGACAGGCCCATAGTATCATGCAGTGAGTAACTGGTTCAATTCTTTGGCATCTTTTAATAGCTCCAGATCACTGTTTCTCAATCAGTGTCTCATGGAACACCGGTGCTCTGCCAATTTAAGACAAATGTTCCGTAACCCACCCCAACCCCCCCGCCCCCCGTCGGGGTGTGGGGCTTGAGAAGAGAGGAGCAATTTAAAATCCCCCAGCCACAGTAAAGCTTCCAGGCACATGGCAGTGCACATTGACACATGCCTGGAAGTTTTGCCATGGATGCAGCATTTTAAATCTTCTGCCTCTGTTACCAGCTTTTTCTAGAACAGTTTAATCAAGTGTACCACATAAATTAATACCCTTAGGTGTTCTCCAGTCCACTAAAGGTTGAGAAACACTGCTCCAGATCACTCCTCCACTGAAGGGAACCAGGAGGAAGAAGTTCCACAAGGTTCTCCTTGCTGAGTTTTTCCCATTCCATTAATGGAAGGAGGGTTTCCCAGCCCCTTCCATTGCTGGAAGGCTGAAACATAACACTGCTTTATTTCTTAGAGTTCAGAAAAATGCACAGGAATGGAAGAAGAGAAAAACAGAACAAAAACTAAAACAGGCTGTTCCCCAAGTCAGAGAAGTACCACTAAGCCACCTTGCTTTAACCTAGATCTTCCTGTACTGGCTGTCTGCTGACTAACTCAGATGACCTAGAACACATGGCTTCCCTCAGAGCCTTCTAGCAGGACTCCGAAAGCCTCAGAGTTAAAGTGATAGTTTGTCCTTTTTAACCAGTTTCCTCAATACACCACACCCACAAGAAAAAATGGTGCCCAATTACGTATCAAATCTATTTCATGTTTAGCTGTGGCTTATTGTTGCATTTCTTTAAAAAAACTGAAGTTAGTCTGAAGGAAAGGGGTACAGCTTCCTGTTAAATAGCACACGTGAAGATTAGAGCTGTCATAGATGCAAATGCTTAATGCATGCCTCATTGTACTCCATTAATTATTTAGTGGTCCACATTTCTCTAGGGAGTGTCCTAAATCCACATAATGCACCCACGAGCATTAAGATTTCTGATTTGGCTGACAGATGTAAAAAAAAATGTATGAAGGTACTAGCCAGAAAACTCCCACATGATTAGTTTCCACATCCGCAGATGCCAGAGAGGGTCTCCTATTCCAGCTAAGATTAATTAAATTTATGTAGAAAACATTAATTGAATGTGTTTCATTTTTCTTATCTGCCTTTTTCTGATGGTATAATAATGCCTTTGTGTGGCATTTTTATTATTCCATCCTCTTTTGGACAGATCCCAGTTTATATGGAGACTCTCCAATGCAAACCCGGATAGTTAAATTGAAAATCAGCTCCTTTGGGAGGACAGCAACATAATAACGAGACTGAAAATTGCTGCAGAAGTTGCTGGTCAGAGCCAAAATCCACAGTGCAGCTAATAATGGTATCATGTACTCTTTTGTCAAGAGAGAATACATTTGGAGATCTCATTCATCCTTGTCCATGAACAGCATTTTCTCACCAAAAATTTGACACTTATTTCAGGCTGTCTTCAGGAACTTGACTATCAGAGAGATCACAGATCAGGCTTGCTTTCAGAAAGTTATGGAGAGAGGATCTGTTGATTATTCATGTCTACCCACAATCAGTCCATTGGCTTCCACAGCACAAGAGCAGGCCAAATTATGGCTCTAGTCAGCCTTCAACCATTGAAAAAACAACAATATAAAGAAAATCAAGTCTGGAGTTCTCCTTATCCATCCATACTATTGAACACAATCCCTCATAGCAACAGCTAGTGGAAACAGTTTTAAGAAATGACAGCTGTCCAGTTTTGCTTATTTTAAGAATGATAGACTCCTTAAAGGGTGAACTGAAAAACCTCTTGAAAATAAATATAAACATACCTTTAAGATCATAAAGGTAACTAACTGTCAGTTCTAATTTATTTAACCCACAACAAGATCAGTAGATCAGGTTTGTTTATGTATTTCCTACTTTTACGAAGGATTTTTTTTAAAAAAAATTCCCTGTACTTTTTGCATCCCAAATTTTGCATCATTGTACAAGGTCCAGAAAATGAAAAGGACTTCTAAGCTTTTCTTTTCCAATTGTAGATAAATGTCAAAGTAAACAAAAAACTCAAACACAGATATAAAACACCCCCTCATTTTTAATAATCTAAGATGTTATTAGTAATATTGGTAAGAAATTTTTTAGAAATGTTGAGTGTCCCTTTAAAACAATAAGAACACACGTGTAGCCTTGAAATTACAAATAAATACATTTGTTAAAGTAAATCAAGATTTTTACCTGCCTGTCCTGCTGACAGACTCCTATTGATAGGCTGTAGAAGACAATGGTTCTTTAATGATGACCTGCTTCCCAAATAAACAAGCTTGGTTGTGGTTCGGATTGTGCACTCCTCTGGGTAGGGGACCTGTCAGTTGTATTTGTATAGTACATAAAGCACCCTGTGCTGTATAAATAACAACAATATACAGCTTTACTAAGAGGTGGGGACAGATTCAGAGCTGACATAAATAGGAGTGTAAGTTACTCCAAATGTTGGGTAAGCACATGTAAACTGGTCTAATTATACACTGCAGCAGGAAGGTGAGTGATGAAGCAGGAAAAGCAACTAAGGAAGAGGGTGAGTTTCTACAAAATCCTGCAAGTTGCCTTTCCTGCAGCATCACCCTTGTGTATCCTTAGTATATACATTGCTAGTTCCACTTACTGACATGTAATTTAGATAATCATTTATGTCATCCTCTCAATTTTGCCATAACTCTTTAAATAGCACGCACATGTGTCACCAAAACCCAACAAGTTCCAAAGGGGTAGTCATGTTAGTCTTGGTCAGCCAAACAAACAAGAAGTCCTGTGGCACTTTTAAAGACAAATTCATTTATCACATGAGCTTTCGTGGGAGAAAATCCCACTTCATCAGATGCTTTGAAGATGGGGAACTTAGCTGAAAGTGTGAAGAAGTATCAGCTCTGGAGGTAGCATTGTAGAAGAAAGCTTTTAATAACAAAATGACAGTTTAAGCGAAAAGATTGGCCTGTGATTAAGACAGGAATCAGTAAATCTGGGTGCACTTCCCCGGTCTTCCACACATTTTCTGTGTAATCTCTATATGCCTCGATTCTTTATGGGTAAAATGGGAATAAGTGATATTTCCATTCTCCCACCTATTGTCTATCTTCCCTGCTTAGACCAGAAGCTTTTTGGGGAAGAGGTTCTCTCTTGCTATGTGTTTGTACACAGTCCCTTGCAAAAATGGAGCCCTGATTTTGGGTGTAGCTTCTAGACATTACTATAATGCAATTCATATTTTGGATGTCATTAACAGCACTGATAACTACTAATTGACAAAAAAAGAAATTTAGATTAATAAAAAAGTTAACCAGATAGATTTTAATGCTGAATTACAGTCTCATATAGTTAGAATGACCTGTTTACCTATAACATAGGTTTGGAATAGATTCATCTCTTGGATGGAGCTTATAGAAACCTGTCTGGAGTCAGAAAGATTCAAGAGAATCCCCAGTGTTGCTGTCATTTTTAATACAGTATTCCAACTGTCAAAATGGAAACTAAAGGCAGACAGACTGGAAATTAAAGACAGACAAATTCAAATCATAAGGCACACATTTTTTTACGGGTGATTAACTATTAGGACAAACTATCAAAGGAAGTGGTGGATTCACCATCTCTTGATATCTTCAGATCAAGACTGGATGCCTTTTTGAAAGATATGCTTTAGTCAAAGAAACAATTAGGCTCAATATCGGAGGGTACATGGGTGAAATTCTCTGGCCTGCATGATACAGCAAATCAGACTAAAAAATCTAAGGTTCTATAAAATATATGAATCTTTAAATAACATACCTTTACTTATTATTGTTTTATTTTCTATTCTTCCTCTGATGTACAAAAAATGTTTTTACTTTAAAATGAAAAGTGAAAAGATTTAAAAGAGAGAGAGATTGAACTTCCATTTCATCAAAAAGAAATCCAATGTTATAATAATGCTAACAAATTTTGGAAGAAATGTTTCACCTCACAATTTAAGCCAATTTCTGATTACCAGGGAATCAGATTTCTTGAATCTTTCTCTCACTGGGGTGCTTGATGCTATGATAATACAAATAAAAATAATAATTGGACTAAAGGAACCATAGGTCTGATCCAGGCTGGCAATTTCTATGTATGTTCCCAAAGAGACACCAAAATTTTACTATTTCCAGGCCTGGGCACAGATGAATAACTCCTGTGACAAAATGTTGAAACTGGCAAAATGAGAGTTAAATATGATTTTAAGATGCATTAGCTGAATTTGGTGCGACTCAGACTAGAGTGAATTGGTTTTAATAAGGACATAAGTAAGTCTTTCATTAAAGCAATAAAGGATATGAGACTGCCCCTGCAAGCAATAAGGAATATATTGACACTAGAATGTTACTTGACTTTTCCCACAAAACAAACCAGAGGAGTCTTGCTAAAAGACCTTTCTACATTCTAAATAACAATACTTTATAGAAAAGAAAAAAGAGCTAGCTCTGAGCAAACGTGAGGTAGAAAACAACAGATATAAGTTCAGCACCTATGTTTCCAACTCCAGGCAGGACATGCATAGTTCCACCTCACTTTAGGGCAGCTGTCCTGATGCCTTTCTTCTGTCTAAGCCTCAGAATGCTTCAAGCACTCTTTCATTAGGTATCACAGTGGAAAAGCTTTGACAGGAGAGATTGAGGGAGCCCCTCACTTCGGAATATCCCACAGCTCAGTGGTAGGAGCACTCAAATCCTCTCTCTCTGTCAAGCAAAGATGGAGGAATGAACCTGGGTCTCCCACACCCCATGTAAATGCTCTGACTACTGAGGTTAAAGTTATGAAGTGGGCACCACTTCCTCTGGCTGGATTTTGAATAGAACCTGGCCAACCGCCAGAATGAGCTTCACGCACAACTTAAGTGAACAAACAGCTGTCTTTCACTTATTCATGAATCCTTCTGAGGCTTAGGCAGAAGGACACAGGCCCTAGAGTCAGGTGGAACTATGCATGCCCAGAGTCAGAAACATAGGTGCTGAGGCAACTCTTACCCTGAAAACATAGATGCTGAGTGAGGTTAGGCACCTACAAGGCTCAGTCAGAATTTTGTGCATCACCATGGAGCCTAAGTACCTTTGTGGGTCCCACCTGTGGCTGCTTTATTCAACGGCATCACAACAGAGTGGATGGGGGAACTGCAAGTCACACAATAGGAAGTGAGGGATGGAATACAGCTCCATCCCATAATACTCTCAGTAAACAACTCAATCCTCTCATGAACACTCTAACCAACTTCACAACAATTTCTTTTTTAATTGAGGGTGCTAGACATTGACTTGCCTCTGAATGCCGTTCCCCAGCATTCCTTTCCAAACTGAGTAGACAGGAATCTTTGCATTATTTTCAATATACTTTATTTCATCGTGGCATGTGCCCTATGCCGCAAGGCACTGAACATTTTAGCTTTGTTAGTATTCCCAGCAGATTACTGAACACTGGTATTATTGCTAGACGGAACACAAACCACTTTGCTGACCAAACATTGTGACATGGCTGAAGATTTTATTGCACCAACCATAAAGTCTTTTGAAATATGATGGTCCTTATATAGATATACAGACAGGGGAGGGTGCAAGCAGCTATATCTTTGGGGTAGAAGAACAGAACCATAGTCCATGTCCCAGCATCTCCTGTATCAGCTATCAAGTCAATCAGCAGTACAGTCAAGTGCTTCCTGCTGCCCTTATGG
>ML685801.1:1310169-1355345 GCA_007922175.1 Pelusios castaneus
ACAGGGCCACAGAGGGTGGCCCCGGTGAGCCTACGGGGGCCCCACAATGGGCCATCGCCTAGGGCCCCTAACGGCCAAAGGCCACCTCTGGGGGGGAGCATTGTATTTCCTGTACCATGGCAATATGACTAGCTGTTGCGTCTAGGAGAGTTGATTGTTAGGTAACTGTGACAATGACGGGCAGGGTCTTCTCTTGGATGGAGCTTATAGAAAGCTATCTGATGTCAGGAAGAGTCACAAGAATCTCCTGGGTTGCTGTCATTTGTGTTGCAGTATTCCAGCTGCCAGAATTTTCTCAGCTGCATTTCACCAGTCCTAAATTCCTGGGATGCAATTCGCAATTCATGGAATCCTGGGAGCTATCAGCTTCTGCTTTACCACCGCAATGCCTGGGGAAAACAGTCAACATTCTTCCACAACAAGCAGGACCTGACGATGCGAGCAAGAAATGGTGTCATCCAGTAACGGTTTTATGTTAGTTTAATGAGTGGGTATTGGTTATTGCTGTACCATGCTGCTTCCTCATGCTGCTGCTAAACACAGGCCTTTCTTACTGCAGGCAAGCTGAGACCCAAGCCTTTGGCTATGCCTGCATGGGAAGAGGAATTCACTGCTCAGAGCTCCCTCTCCCAGACCTAGGGAAAGATAAGCATCCCTGGCTGTTGAGAGCCACCACTGGGGGTGGAGAGAAGAAGCCAACAGTCCCACTCTTACACGGAAAGAGGAGAAAAAAATAGCTGACCCAATCCAGAATGATGTGGATTCTCAGTATGGAAAATACTCCTTTCTGTTCCCACCCCTACTTCCAAGACTCCTGGTGCTGAGTTTCCTCCCACCCTCCTTTCTGTGATGAGTAGCAGACTTAGAGACAGACTGGGGGAGCTCTTATTTATTTTTTGCATGTGCCCAGTTACATGATAGGAACCTTACAGGGACATTTAATTAAACAAGATTTCTGTCTCAGGAGCTTATAACCTACAATTAAGACATAACATAACAAGTGAGGGTGAGAACAAACAATGATGGGGTAGGAGCAGGTTGGACAGCATTAAATAAATAAGATTATGCCATGACTCAGATACTTGAAGCAAACTTCTTACAGACAATTATTCTTGTCTCCTTTTTCCTTATGCCTTGTGGCAAGGGCATGATTTTAGGAGGGATTTTAATGAAGTGAGATTCTGGGAAAGCATTTCAGATGTAGGTGATAGCAAGAAATAAGGCACAGTGATGTTTGTGTGAGGACACAAATGGAGAGAAATCAAAGAAGACAACTTTAGGAGAGAGGAGAGGCTGGGATACTGAAATGAGAGACCTGAGCCAAGATATGGCTCAGGCAAGGGCAAGAACTTCAAACTCAATATACAGTGTGATGGGGATCCTTTAAAGAGACACAGAGGAATTGTAAAAGAGTGAGATTAGTAGAAAGAAAGAAAGATGTCACAAAACAGTGGAGGAAAAGAGATGCCATATTTGCAGCAGGAGTGAAGAGAGGAAAAGAAGGTATAACAAAAGCTGTGAAGTATATGCATGTGTCTGTCTCCATCAGTCTTCTCTCCCTCATCTCTCTACCGGAAAGATTACTTAGTGGATCAGCCAGCAATATGATAGGGTAAGCCTGTATCTCCAGAACTGTTTGTATGCTGACTGTGTCTGTTCACATTCATTCACAGGATAATTTTACAGCATTCACAGGATAATTTTTGTTTCAACAGAAGAACTTCTATCAAACACACTTTGTAACATGATCACAATTTATTTTCAACTGCACAGAATTTGGGTTCAACTAAAAAGACAAGAAAGAAATGAAAGTGAAATGACAAAAGATTTAGTGGGACAAAATAAATAACTAAAAATTGGAAGTATGACTGCCAAAAAGGGAACCTTCTGGGAAATCCAAAAGCAGATGAGCACTCTGGTTCAAGTCAGCTTTTTTGAAAGAGTTACATAAATCAGATCATATCTCATTACACTTACATCATTGTAACATGAAAATATAAGTCAAATTCTGTCTTCAGAAGTATACAAATAGTCCAGAGTAGAACTGGCCATAAGAATTTTTTTTTAAAAACTGGGAATGCTAGAGTAAATAAAAAAGAAGGCTTATACGAGAGCATAAGGAACTTTAAAAATCTGAACATATTGAAAATCTGTTAATAAATGTTACTCATTTATCTGCTTCTGTTAAAATTCCACTATGGTACTAAGCTGTAGAGGCAAATCTGGAGAATTAAAAATTAGTTCTAAATTCTGAAAAAACGAAGTTCCAAAAGATACATAGAAAGATCTTCAGATAGATAGTTTTGCAATTCAGTGAACAGTTCCTGTTCAAAACTGCTCTTGCATGGGCCACACATTTATTTTATAAACTTGTTAAAAGCTTTTCATATTTAAGCAGCATATGAATATTGTGGGATTCCTTTCACGCCTAGGCCTGTTATCTGTTGAAAAAAAAAAGAAAAAAAGGTCACTCTCTAATTGATTGCTTTGGAAGCAGTAATTTCTCATATAATCAGAACACACACATTATTAACCTCTTGTAGTGAGGCCTCATCTGGAGGTGCTGTGTCCCATTTTGCCCACACCATCCCCCACTACAGAAAGGTTGTGTCCCTGTAGGAAAGAGTCCAGAGGTGGGACAACAACAATGATTAGGGGGCTGGAGTATGACTTATGCTGAAAAGCTGAGGGAGATAGGCTTGTTTAGTCTGCAGAAGAGAAGAATGAGAAGGGACTTGATAGCAGCCTTTAACTACCTGAAAGGGGATTCCAATGGGGATAAAACTAGGCTGTTTTCAATGGTAATAAATGACAGAACTAGGAGGAATGGTCTCAAGTTGCAGTGTGTGAGGTATAGGTTGATATTAGGAAAACCTTTTCATTGTGAGGATGGTGAAGCACTGCAATGGGTTACCAAGGATGGTGGTGGAATCTCCATCCTTAGAGATTTTTAAGGTCCAGCTTGACAAAGGTCTGGCTGGGATGTTTTAGTTGGGGTTGGTCCTGCTTTGAGCAGAGCGTTGGAGTACATGACCTCCTGAGGTCCTTTCCAAACCTAATCTCCTATGATTCCCACATCCTTAAAATATTCTACCTCAAGTAGAGCTCACTATGATCCAAGCCAGTGACCTATTAAGTTCACTAGGGACTTTACAATTGCTAATAGATTTTGTATACAAGATAGTCAAATACCACAGTGATTCGAAACAGTACAAAACCCTAAGGCTGGTTCCAGATCATAGAACACAATTCAGCAATTCTCCTGTTCTACAAACTATTTGTCTTAGGTATTACTATGGTCCACATTATCCTTTTTAATGTATTTATTCTCGCAACACCTTCATGTGGTAAGAAAGTACTATTTCAATTTACAGTGAAGAGAAATGAAGTACAGAGAAGCTAAGCAGCTTGCTCAAGATCACACAGGAAGACTCAGTAACTCCCCTTTCATTTCATGCTATTGTCATTCTCTAAGGGTATGTCCACACTGGAGCATTAGGTCAACTTAAGGAAGGTTAAGTGGACCTACAGACTGCTGCGTCCACGCTGGGCATTTATTAAGTCAACTTAAGTGCTTCCTTAAGTCGACTTAATAACACCACCTCTTAAGATTGATCTAAGGCTTAAGTAGACCTTCTTAAGTCGATTTAAGCCAGTGTAGACAGGGAGTAGCTCTTAAGTTAACCTAATTGGCCTCCAGGCCCACTCGCAGCGTTCCTGGCCACTCCTCCATCAACCTAAACCTGCCAGTGTGGATGCAGTGCTGTGGACTCTTTAAGTCGACTTAATAAGGTCGACTTTAAGTTGATTTAAAGTCGACCTTGGTTAAGTTGACTTAACATAGCCTCCAGTGTAGGTGTACCCTAAGAGTGGGTATACATTTGTGATGATATGTAGAGTACAGACACCACACACCCATCTAGCATGGGTATAAATAGCAGTGTAGACAGTGAGGCATTGCTTAGGTGTGTACAGTACAGACATGCCTGAATTGTATGGTATATATGCTACATGGCTCTCCACACACCCAAGCCATGCCTCCTTGTCTATACTGCTATTTTTAGTGATGTAGTGTCTCACTGCCAAAGACTTTCCTCACCATAGTGAAAGCTTTGGTAATGGGAGACAGGGCATCATTACAGGCAAGCAATATGATGACTACTCGGGGCGCTGTGATTGAGGGGGGTCTAGAGGCAAGGTGTGGGATGGGCCTGCAGTGCAGGGCCACAGAACAGAGCTCAGGGCAATGTGGGGGCAAGAGGCATTGGCACTCAGGGCAATGGGGATGGTGGGGGAGGAGTCCATGGAGGCAGCAAGCAGAGCCAGATTAACTGGCCTGAGTCCCCCGGGCTGACCCCATCGCATGTCCCTCCTCCACCTGGGGCCACATCCCACATCGCGGGGGATGAGCCTGGGGAGAAGCCCTGGGGCCAGAGGGCTCTCCCACCTAGCTCCGCTCCAGTCAGTCTGCCCAGGGGGCAGGAGGCAGCTAGCACATAGCTCAGTGGCCCCCAATGCAGCCCCCCAGAGCCAGGGCCATGGAAATCCATGCCAGAGCAGAGGCTCACCCTGCTGGCAGAGTGAACAGGCACTGGCCCACCCCGTCCCACCCCCAGGAGCAGACCAGCCAGGGGCAGGGAGGAAGCATAGAGCCTGGCCTCTGGCTCCAGCCCTGCCCCCCAGCACTGGCAGGGGGCAGTGGATTATAGTAGGGGTTTTAGGGGCTGGAGCCTGGGCCCCCCATTTCAGCCAGGGCCCAGAGCTTTAGCCCCTTCAGCCTCTGCAATAATCTGGCCCTGGCAGCAAGGCCCAGGGGCAATGTGAAGATTAAGGAGTGTGGAGAAGCAGTGGAGGCCAGAGGCAATGGAGTTGGGGAGTGGATGGAGGGGCAGTGAGACTTATGGATGCCAAAACACAAAAGTTTGCCTACAGTCCATTTTCTCATGGCCTTGGCGGGAGAAGGCTTTCCCCACTGCCTTGCTTCCTTGCCACGTGTAGCTACGTGCCTTAGTGAGTTTGGATGCAGCCTCCCTTTTACTGAGACTGTAGCAACACATAACATACATTCCACTGCAAGCATAGGCAATGTCTAAGAGCTGACTCGGACTGCAATCTGTTAATTGTATTCTATTCTTCCAGCAACTGTTTTTTCAGTACACTTGAATATGAAACAAAATGACAAACAGAAGTTTTGAATTCATGAGCTATAGCTAGAATTGTGATTATAATTAGCCAAAACACATCAGCCATTTGCAAGGGACTAAATAAATGCTAAACAATCATTTCTTAATACATTTTTGCCTGACTCCCACCAGGTTTTAACAAAAGAGATGTAGTTGTATTGTAAAAATGTAGATATCCTGGCACTGTTAAAAAGAGAGAACTAACATAATTTATGATAATACAATAGAAGAAGAGTGATGTTTGCAAAATGATTCAGCATATAAGAAGAATAAGGGCTAAAAGGTTGAACAAACAACTATAAAGAACATGACAGTCGAGAAACATAAGGATACAGGTGCATTTAAATCTGGACCAGGCACACCAGATTTGAACTAGCACTAACCATCCTAGAATGTTTAAATCTTTTAACTGAAAGAAACAAAAGCCAGTCACCTTGAAAATCTCGCCTGCTCGAGGTTCCTTTGCTAAAGCCGCCTGGTCTAGCCCATCATAGGCAGAAGTCACGTACATTTCTGAATAATCTTTTCCACCAAAGCAGCAGGAGGTGATCCTTGAAGCAGGCAGCTTCACAGTCTGGATTCTTTTCCCTAGAAGAAAATAATGTTTACTTAGTTTAAACTTTCTGGAGAAAATGTAACAGGCAATTTCCTGTTAATATTGCACTGAAAATATGAGATGACAAAGAGTGGATCCAGAACTTCTGCATGGAAAACTCGAGTCCTCCTGGAGCTGCAGAAGGAGTTCATATTGGGCCCTGTATAGCAGAACACATGAGAAGAAAGTTGATACACTTTAGAACAGGAGTTCTCAACCTTTTGAGGGTCGCAACACAGCTCAGAGGGTTCCCAGCCGTGCACGACACAGCGAGGCTCCCCTGCTGCCAAGGCTTCCCCCACTTTTGGTGGTGGGTTCAAGTGGTCCGCACCATTGAAAGAAAACTGCCTGCAAAGGCAGTTTCGGCAGCAGGGGCTAGCCCCTGCTATTGTGTAAAAGCGCCCCCACCCCAGCGCTTTTGGCCAAGCACTGTGGAAAGCATTGGTGGGGAAGAGGTACCTTTTTCCTGCTAGTCCTTAAGCTTCGAGCTTTAAAGGGCCAGCAGGAAGAAAACAGCCCCAGAGAGCTTTCAGCAGGGGTGCTTTGGTCAAAGCGCCTCTGCTGAAAGCGCTCCACGGCTGCTTCTTTGCTGCTGGCCCTTTAAAAGCTACTGGAGTAACAGCTTCTAAAGATCCAGCAGTCACAGCAGGGTGCTTTCCTGCTGCCATACACTCACCACTGTGCCACGACACACTTTTGTGTTGTGACAGAGTGGTTGAGAACCACTGCTCTAGAAACTCTGTGGAATCTAGCAACCCCAAGATTGTTACAGACTCATTGGCACTCAATTTGTGATAGGCAAATCTATGGTTGCCACAGTAGTGCAGTCAAGTAAAGCTGAGTCATCCACAGCAGAGTCATCCACAGATCAGAAAAAAAACTGGCTCAGCTCAACTGTACCAGTTCCATCAGGCTATCATAAGCCTCAGTCACTTGGCGCCTGACTGGCCTTATGCTGCCAATGTGATTCTCCCAGCAAGCATCACTTAGTTGCGTCACAATCAGATTTGTAGCATTGCCTGTGAGGATCTTCCATATTACAAATGTTGCTGAAAATAGGATCTATATCCTTGGCAGTACCCCAGAAAATGAATCTGAAGACAATGACGCTGCATTGACACAAACAGACTGTGGGAATGACAACCACTGTCAACAAATCTTACTGTAAATGACATCTTTTCCTTATGACTTCATTTTGCCGAGCCAATATGTTAACAAGCACCTTCCTTGCCACAAGATCAATCAATTCATTTCAAATGTTTTTCTGCAGCAGTGGCAACAGGCAAGGCTGTCTTCTTTTCATGTAAGACAGATTTTTCTTTGTCTTTACTCTCCTTTTCATATGAGCAACCTTCTTTATCAATCTCCTTTAAATCTCCAGGAAAACTGGATGATTCTTCATCACTTTCTTCACATTTCCATTCCTTCACTTCAGGTTAATTTACTAATTCCTTAGTAACAGGACTTCCATCTTTAGGCTTTGCTCTCCAATTTCTTCTGCCCGGGGACAATTGCTATTTTCTAAAGCCTGGTCTATGTTGTTCTGTTACAGATATTTTTCCATCAAATTTGCCCCTTGCTGCCAGCTAGATTTCTACTGAACTTTTCGCTCCTGAAGACTTCTTCAAAGACATCTTTTATTTTTTATGGTAAAACAGTCAGTATTAGGGATGGCAAAAGTCTATGTTCTGCAGTCTTAGAAAGGTATCAAACACTATGTCTTAAGCATGGTAAAAAGAAGTAAAAGTATTTCTTTCATTTATCTGTGTAAATGAGGTTGATAGATATATCTGGCGTTCCCCCAATCTGTACCCCAAGGGGTAGGTTCATGTGGATTCACCAGACGCAGTCAAAGACCATTAAAAAGATGGATGATTTTTATTGAATGCCAGAACAAATAACCCTGAGCAAGCAAAGCAATGAGTGGGGAGAGCTTACGTCCCTTCAGCAGCTGGGGACCCCTGACGACTGCAGAGAACCCCTAGGAGGTTTCTGAGGCACCTTGGTCGTAGTCTTACCAAGGTAGCCTGGTCCATGGTCCTACGGCAAAATCCACAGATTCTCAGGGACTATGCTAACTTATAGCATTTCAGAAGAAGGCAAGGTGATCAAGCCCGCTTTCCCTTCACACACTCAGGCCCAAGGCCGAGGTAACTTAAAAAAACAGATAAAAGGAATACATCACAGCCAAGCCTTGCAAAACAGCAAAAACAGCAAAACACCTTATATCAGGCCCCAGCTGGTTCCCAGAGGAGACTGGCTCCAGCTGGTGCTTTGGACATGAAGCCCAGCATCAGTTCACAGTCAGGGCGCTCATGGGAGGAGGCTGCGAGTGCCAACTAGCTGTCCGTCACACTGGGGAGTACAAGGAAACAATGATATAATATTGGTCAGCATTATAGGCCTCTTCTCAACACACCAGCAGTCTAACTGTTGGTAGCCAACTTTTTTTGTAGGCATCACAGCAAAGGAAAGTTTTAAGGAGGGATTCAAGAAGAATAATGAGTTAGATCTGAGGACGTTTACAGGCACTTTATGTTTGTTGCAATTTTCTTATGCCTACTCCTAAGGGAACATGATCTGTTGCAGAGTAGACCCCACCAACACAAAATAAGCCAACCTCAATAGAAGAGAGGGAGCCTGCCTCAATGCATATAACACAGGTGATTCCACTCTTGAAATTGGGTTATTGAATGCAGAATTCCAGTTCATCCTTTGTGAGGGCTTACCTGTCTCAGGATCTATACGGATCACTCTCCCTCCATCAATACAGGCCACCCAAAGTTTCCCTTCTGCATCAATACACATTCCATCGAGCATTTGTTCTTCTTTTTCTAATTGGTACAAAACTTTACAGCATGCTGCAGAGGGAATTATGAAGTCAGCACTGAGTGTGGTGAATTAGCCTGGACAGTATATCATGTACTAATTTAACAAATACATTTTATATCTTCCAAAATCCCTTAAATACACCTACATAAATCCTTTCATATATGCAATGAAAGCGAACAATGAACATTTCATTTGTACATGTGCCTAATGAAAGCTGATGGAAACACACTTTAGCCTGACAAAAATAAACAACCAGAAGGACTGGTGGCTGGGGCTATACTGAATTCAGATGACTGTGCTTTTACCAAGTGAGGAGTACAGCTCTTTGCTGTTGAAGAATTTGATCTACTCATGTTACTCAACATATTAACTCTAGGCCAGTTTATGATTATTACAAGCATAATGACTATTTTAGGTACTCACCACTGATATCAGCCTGTGTGGTTTTTTTTCATATGCAAACCACAGAACTGTTTAATTTAAATGTAGGTAATAAATAAACCTCCCATACAAAGAACAAGAAACCACTTTAATACGAAGAGAGACTTGTTTCTTGTTGACCAGATATAAACTCATTATTTTAATTGGACTTGGGACACCAAGGATGTGATTTTCCAAATTATACACAAATAATTACATGCCTAAACCACAATCCATCATGGTGTTCTATGCAGATTACTTGCCCACATGGAGTCCCTTACACACTGAAGTCAATGGGGCTCTTCCAAGGTTCAGTAGGAATCCTGTTTGGATTATAATGTTAGATCAGAACCCTAATTTGCCACCATAATGGAGAGTCACCAGTATAAAACCAGTGTAAAGGTCAACTCAGGCTAACAGCTTTCATACTTTGAAAGATAGATGTCATGAAAAAATCTTCTCACCAGAAATAGGTAGAATAAATCCAACTGCGCAGTTGTATTCTACATATTTCATTTATATATGCATAAAGTCTACACAGATTAGTGTACAAAGAGAACCAATTCAATCATTTGAATCACAACTGACATAACATAATTAATCTCAGTTGAATTACTCCTATGTGAGATGGCCCAAAAAAAATTCATTGAATGTTTGCTCAAGTTTTAAAATGAATTTGTCGCAGTTGTATTCACATTCCAGTCTCCTATCTGCAAATACTGTAGTAAGCAAAGAATATTTGCCCAAACCATGGATTTTACATGAATGCACAGAACATTTGTGGAGAATTTTAAATTTATACTTTCCAAAGGGGTAGCCATGTTAGTCTAGTTCAGCAAAAACTTGGAGGCTGGCTGTGTGAAAGGGATCGCCAATGCGAAAAGTTTGAGAACCACTGCTTTAGGAGGTGGTACAATGCTTGGTTCGTTATCACCTGTAAAGTGATTTCAGCTTTTCAGATAGAAGGAGCTATGGAAAAGTGAGGCCTGATTTTGTCATTCACAAGTCGTGATGATTTTAATGCCATCTTTCCTTTTCTATCTATGTTTAAGTAACATATTTCCAAGTACTTCAACCAGCACCCAAGCTATTGCTAATGATACAGAAGTCATATACTGGTGAAGTCTTCGTTAGGCTATGTCTACACTTATAATTTTAAGTCGACTTTAACTAAGTCAACTTAGTGAGTCTACACTTAAAATTAAAGTCGACTTAAAGGGGAACTTACAAAGTCGACCTAGAGCGTCCACACTGGACGCCTAGGTCGACTTCTAGGGTTTAGGGGGACTTTGGGCAGGTCCACAGTGGCAGGGGGACACCCCTTGTGTACAATGGGGCAAAGGGAGACAGGGACCCTGGCAGGGCATGTGGGCAGGGTGTGACGCTGTCCGGATTTAGGGAACCATTTATGGTATTATTTTAATGTTAAGGAAGCTCCCAGGTATAATGGGCCCAGGGAGAAACCTGATGAGCCATTAAGGACACAATGGTTGTAGACAGCCTGTCTGGGGTGTTTCCCGAGAATCACACAAGTTAAAATATAGATATAACAACCATATTCCTAACTTCTAATACAAATACAATTCCTATACATAAACTATATAATCATTCCCAGCAAATTGCTACCTTTCTATTGATACCAAACATGACATAGTTCCTATGGATTATAGCATTTATGAGATATTCATAGAAAATAATATCATAAATGGTTCCCTAAATCCAGACAGCGTCACACAGGGCTCTGCCCTGCCCTTTTGGGGGCATGCCAGGCTCCCCCTGTGCCCCTCCCCCGGCAGGGAGGGCATTGGTGTAGTCCTGGGGTAGCCCTAAGTCGACTTAGGGCTACCCCACATCTATGCTGGCTTAATTCAACTTTAAAAAGTCAAATTAAGCCTTAAATCGAATTAAATCTAGGTTTAATAAAGTCGACTTAATTTTCATTAAGTCGACTTTATTTTCCTTAAGTCAACTTAAGCAAACTGCTTAAGTCGACTTAAGAAAACTGTAGTGTAGACGCAGGGTAAATTAAGTCGACTTAAGCAAGCTTAAGTTGATTTAATGTACAAGTGTAGACTAAGCCTTATAGCCTTACATATGTTAGCATTTTTTAGGAAAGTTCCCACCAGGGAAAGGACCAGTGGAAACCATATGGTAGATAAGTTCCAAAGGGGTAGCCATGTTAGTCTAGTTCAGTAAAACAAACAAGTAGTCCTGTGGCACTTTAAAGACTATCAAATTTATTTATCACATGGGCTTTCGTGCAAGAAAATCCCATTTCAGACGCTTTGAAGAAATTTATACCTGTGAGCACTCATACTGGAAACTGGGTTTTAAAAATATGCTTCTGTAATCAGGGAAGAGCAACATATGGTATGATTTTTTTTATGAGTGTTAATAGAAAGTGTGCCAGGAGATGGCACTCAAAAATGAATTATTTATGGGTTTTGTAGGATCAATAAAAATCGTTATGATTGTGCACTGCAAGTAGCTTCCTTTTTGTAACTTTAAAATCAATTCTTAACTCGACTTAGATGTCCAATTGAAACAGCTCAGATTTTGAATTCTCACAATGAATTTTTCAAGAATACTATAGAATCAAAGAACTGTCCAAGTAATTTTGCATCACAGACTGTGATTTTCTTAAATCTATTGTGTTTTGATCATTTTTTTAACAGAAAAAGACTTGAAATTTGTCAACTACTTCACTGCCAGTCACACACACATCTCTCTTTGCAGGAAGTCAAACTACATTTATTTAAAATCTGATTTAAGAAAAGCATCTGTACCGATTTTTCCTGTGTGCACATTATAGTCATAGGCATGGACAGCATACGCCAGGCTATCAATATGAAAGAAGGTTCTGTGATCCAGTGACCAATCCAGTCCATTAGAGATATCCACCTGGTCTAACTGCTTCACTACAGAATAATCTGGGAAGAGTGTATAGAGGGCACCTTGGCATCTTGCTCGCACACCAGGTTGGGTCTCCTCAGCCATGGTACCTAGAAGTATAATGGGATCATTAGTTGGAGAATTTTTACACTGTGTTAACCACAGTACTGAACTCCTCACATTCTACTAAAATCCTTGGAGCACATGGAGCTCCCACTGATCTCAGTGGATGATCCATGCATGCAGGGTTTGTGGAATCAGATCCTGGGAAGGAGATGAAGTCCTAGGGAAAAGCAGCTAGATGGAGGAAAGGAGAGGAAAAAAATCAGAGAAAAAGAAGAGGTCATTTTAGATTGAGAGATGGAGGAAAAAGGATCATCAGAAGCAGTTCTTTTTTGAGGAAGTGACCCCAATTCACCAATTTATAAGCAGCCGTTAGTCTCGTGTGGTTTAAAACTCAGACATGGTCCACAAAAGAACATAATAACATAGCAAAGGGGTGAGGTTTTACCCAAATATTAAGGTAATTAAAAGCAAACCTGAGAGAACACACTAATGTTTCTCAGTGTTCACAGATTACCTTTATTACTTAAAGGGACATTGATCTTAAAATGTGTATGCTGTAAACACATGGGTATCTAGATTATTAATAAAAAATCAGAATAAAGAAGTGAAAGATTTTTGTAAATTCAATTTATATGTCAACATTTAAGCTTTTACTCATTTACTTTTTTGCATGTCTACTTGGAAAATGAAAATCAATAAAGCCAGTTTCACTATTAGTTTGGGGGGGTAATGGGTGTTGTTGTGGGGATTTTTACATTTTTACTGACACTTTCAAGTTGCTGCAATAATTGAGTTTTTAAATGCCTCGGGGAAATATTTAAGTTTTATTTTAAATTTGTGGAAGTGCTTCTATTGGTCTTAAATTTTATAAAAGCTTGTTTTGCAATATTTGAGCCAAATTTTAAGATGGGATTGTCTACTCATCACATATAGCTATGAACAGTGTATACACAAAAACAATACTTTTCTTTCTTTTTTCTAATTTCAGGCTGCACTAGACTATGCATTAAAAAAAGTTACCACATCAACCTCTAATACAGTAAACTTGAGACTGGAATTAGAATTAATGCTGTTGGTAAATATTGAATAAGATGATAGACTATAGTTGACGTAACATATAAGGGCCTGATTTTGGAACCCTGCCAAGCATAAAAATTACTGCCACAGGGCCGGGCCATGGGTTTTTGGTGCCCTAGGCAGACTATGATTTTGGTGCCCCCTCTCCCACATAACATATGTAAAAAAAATCTCTTCCATCCAATTTGGTGCCCTTTAAAGCGTGGCACCTAGGCAACAGCCTAGTTCACCTCTATGGTTGGTCCAGGCTTTCTGCCACAGCTCCATGGGTCTGATCCCAGTAGTAATGATGTGTTTGGTATCAATTGTTTGTAGAATCATGCCTTTAATTTGCATTTACAATGTAAATCTGAGAGAGACGAGGAAAATGAGCGAAATCCTGGCTCCATTGAGTCAATGGCAAAACTCCCATTGACTTCAAAAGGACCCAAGATTTTACCGAGCAACCAATGCTAATTTCTCACTGGCTTCTTTACATGTTTAGTTAAGGGCTTGTATTTTTACCTGGCTAAGCACAATTAAAAAAATATGTCCAGCAAAGAGAAACATATGCCATTTACCAGACAGACCAGACTGTCTGCCCATGCTACATTCAGATTGACTCCATTTTAGACTAACAAGTCACTCTTCATGACTTGGCACACAATCAGAAGCATCTAACCATCACTTTCTGCTTCCAGGCTTTTGCAATGTTAGATGTGCTCATTCTCACATGCTTCATTTGTTACTGAGTGAAGATCAGCCAAAGAATCAAGTTCCCAGAGAATAAAAATACAATACACATTCAGAATAGTCCTATTTTATTCAGAGTGAAAATCCTATTGGAAACATACCAGCAAAAAACCTCCCCTTTGGATCCACTTTCCCATCATTGAACCTGTTATTTGGTTTATCGTGCTCCAGTTTGGTTATAGTGGTTACTGACTCCATTTCCCAGTTTAAAAAGGCAAATCTGGTTCCCAGGGCAATGACATAACCTCCAGACTTCCGAAGGGCCACTGAGCCAACACGATCATCTGCAAACAAGAGAGGGAGTGGGACGGTAGAAACTCAGTGAGTGAGTGTCAGATCATGTTTTATCATATCTCTATACCCAGCTTGGCATCACCTTCTCACTAGATGTGTAATGGTGATTCTTAGCTTTCTAAAGGCATGGCTGAAATCAGTAGCTGGACAAAGAACAAGTGGTTGAAGCTGAAAACAGGAAAGACTGAAATAATGCTATGGGGGAGTGAGACACTTTGAAGAATGTGCCACCTCTATAACATTAGCTTCCACTGAGATCCTTAACAAAGTTTGCTGTCTCGGTGTTCTCCTGGGCTCCTCACTACTTCTAAACACGCAAGCACCTAAAACTATGAAAAAAATCTATTTCATCTACAGCTGCCAGGAAAACAGTACCCTTTTCTGATGACTTTGGTCTTAGCTACAGTGATTCAAGCATTTGGGACCTCCATCTTGATCATTAAAAAACGAGAGTCCTGTGGCACCTTATGACTAACAGATTTTCTTCGGCATAAGCTTTCGTGGACTATAACCCACTTCGTCAGTGGGTTATTGTCCACGAAAGCTTATGCTGAAGAAAATCTGTTAGTCTATAAGGTGCCACAGGACTCTCGTTTTTTGCTGTACTACAGACTAACACAGCTACCCCTCTGGAAATCTTGATCATTATAATTCTCAATTGATTGCAGGAGCCCAGTTCACTGGTCTCAATGGAAAGTAAAAGGAGAGCATGAAATGCTAGCAACTACTAACTGACAAACTACTAACCTGGGACTGACATGACTACAACTCCACTTCATACAAACTACTAATGAAAAAGATAAACCAACTATGACACAGAAAAAAAACCTCCTAAAAGGTACAAAAATGAAATCGCAAACAAGTTGAGACTCAGCACAGCATTCTTACCCACAGACACACTGTGCACTTCATTGGTGACTGAGTTCCAGCGGCAAACTTTCTGTGAATTAATATCCACATATACAAGTGCATTTTCTCGTTCTTCCCATACTGGGCACTCTCCCATCCTGTTCTTCTCCTTCACAACTGACTCAATCTTAATAGAAGACATATCCTGAGCGGAGAAGAGCAAAAGATGAGCCAAATGAAAACTTCATTTTAGCAAAAGGCAGCTTATTTTATTGAATTTTTATACTAGCACCATATTTAGAGCAGGAACTGGTGAAGTATATGGCCCCATAGCTACCACACAAGATTGGTGAATATCCAATATATCTAGTCTATGGTATTTATATAGCTCCTATGTTTATTTTATCTTAGAACATCGCAATCTAGGACTAGAATATTGTGACATACAATGTGAAGATCCCAGCTTTATATCTGAACAAACTGCCTTATGCTAAAAACTTGATAAAAACTTGTAGTGATAGTTTCTAGCCTTAATCCTAGGACATGGGTTTAATATTTTTGTAATGCAGCCATGTGTTTTCATATGGTTAAGCCATGCTGGGTTTGTACTTGTAGTGTGGGAGTCAGGAAGCACGGTGATTAAAAGGTGATGAATGAAAATAGTGTTTCCAGAATATAAGATCCCTCTCATTATTAGAGATAAATGTTAATGACATTCAATCCACTAGTAATTGAAAGTCTGTGCTGCCACACAAGTGTAGTATGTAAAGACACTTGGTAAAAAGCCCCAAAAATGACTAAGAACTTAAAGTACAGATGGTAAACTGTGAATCGCAGTGATGATTCAACTGGGTAATATGCTGAACAAAAAGAGCTCTTGGCTATGCTTGTAGGTGTTTCCATCACTTGTGTTGATTTGTGCAGGGGGCAAATGAGGTGTGTGTCCTGTGTTGATGGGCTTTTGTGTTTGGAATTATTATGTGTGCTGGTTATGTTGTGTGGGGGGGGAGTTTGCAATGGGCAGAGAGAGTGGTATGGATTTGTGGGGGTGGCAAATGAGAGGTGTTATCCTGAAGTGAGGGGCTATATGTGTTTGGAATGATTGTGTGCACTTGTTTTGATTTGGATCTAGGAAGACTGTACTATGAGATTTGTGTGGGTGGTGAGAGATGTGTGCTGTGGTGACTGGCTGTGTCCTTGGCATTACTGTGTATTCTAATTATGTTGATTTGTGCCAAGGGGGAAGTAGTGCTGAGAGATTTCTGTTGATTTGCGTAGTGAATAAGGGATGTGTGCTGGGGTGAGAGGCTGTGTCTGTTTGGGGTTTCTGTGTGTGCTGGAAAAGCTAGGGCAGTTGGGCCAATAATACACCACTTTTTGTCATCCCCTTCATACAACCGATTAAATTGTTGCATGAAAATTAGCTGTAGAATAAGGGTGGTTATTGGCTGAGTTACCTCTGTTATCACACTGGTCTAGTGCTTTTCGCATGGCACAGATATATTCCTTGCTGTTACATGGGTGCAATTTGTAAAGCTTAAAATGGTTGAGAACTTTAATACTGGACAATAACAAACCATAAAACCCAGCGATGACTGAACAAAAAGAACTCTCTGCCATGCTTGTAACTGTTCCCATCACTTCACATTGATTCAACAGGCATTCTAGCTTCAGAGTGACACATAGTGCTTGACTTTGCAACCTTAATAATGTTCTTGTAACATATTTTTGTGTTATTTCCTAGCTTCTTTAAAAAGAAAACTGAAAAAGAAAATGAACTCCCATTGTGTAGTATCATAGGCTATGTCTACACTAGAAAAGTTAAGTTGACTTTGTTAAGTTGACTTAATAAGGACGACTTTAAGTCGACTTAAAGTCAACCTTATTAAGTCGACTTAACAAAGTCAACTTAACTTTTCTAGTGTAGACATAGCCCCTTGTTGACCTTATTAAGTCGACTTAACATTTTAAGTCAACTTAATAAGGTTGACTTAGGCATTAATCCCCATCCACACTAGCTTTAAGTCAACCTAAGAGGTCGATTTAAGGCTTAGGTCAACCTAAAACCAAGTGTTATTAAGTTGACTTAAGCTTACCTTAAGTCAACTTAAGGAAATGCTTAAGTCAACTTAATAAAAGCCCAGTGTGGACCTGGCTTTGTTTAATTCGATTTAAGCCTCCTTCGGTCAACCTAAGTTGCCAGTGTAGACGCACCCATAGGCTATGTCTACACTGGCAAGTTAGTTCGAATTAAGGAGGCTTAATTCAAACTAACTAAAGCCATGTCTATGCTAGGCTTTAGTTAGTTCGAAGTAAGGGCTTCCTTAATTCGAACTAATAAGTTCGAATAGGGTATTCGAACTAAAGGGTTCATTCGAACTAACTAGTTCGAATTAACTAAGGTGGCTATGTTAATTCGAACCAATTTCTTAGTTCAAACTAACCAGCCATTGAAACGAATGGGGATCGCTAATTCGAACTAACTAAAATTAGTTCGAATTAGTTAGTTCGAACTAACTAATTCAAACTAATTTTAGCAAGTGTAGACATAGCCATAGTGACTACAGCTGGACAAAGAATAATAGCTCTGTTTTGCAGAGAATTCTGAAGTCTGGTTTTGACACTCTCTGTGATATTAGAATTACTTTTCTTCCAGTTCTACTAGGAGCCTGGTTCTGGGGCAATCTGTAAAGCACAAGAACCCTAACTCCAAGAGACACCACCGGATAGATTGTCTTGGACCTGAGGATTCTGGAAGTCTGCGCTGCCGAAGCTACAAGCCTAGAAGCTAAGGATCTTAAGACTTCCAGGCTCTCAGTGCCCCATCAGCCCACTTGATGGCTGCTGATGATTTAAGGACTTGAAAGCTAAGGTGTTCAAGAGCCTGCCATGCAGGCCGCCATGGCATGTGGAAGAGCTTGCAGGAAACCAGGAAGGATTCTTCTGCCTCGTTTTTTTTTTACCAGATCTAATACTAACACTCACATGATTCAGCTGCAGGGTTGGAACCTTTAGATCCACCATCCGTCTGCAACCTGTGGCTCCAGAGCTGCATGAGGCTCTTTGGCTGGCCTCTTACAGCTCCGCCCTTGCTCCCACCCCCCGGCCACTGGGGGACCCTGCAGCAGGCACCCTGTCCTAGCTCCCCTCACACATTGCAGCTCTCAAAACACTGGGTTATTAAAGGAATTTTTAAAAATAACTCCTCTTATCTTTCAGGTTCTGAGCTAAGTGAAAGTAGATTTAGGTTGTCAGCCTCTCTGTGGATCTGCACTAGAGGGGAATGGGAGACAGTGCCTGTGGTTTTCACAGATAGTTGCTTACAGCGGAGGAACGATAGCTCTCAGGGGAGGGGTGGGCTTCTGAGCCCACACTGCAGCTCAAGCCACAACTTCAAAGTATTGTCTACACAGCTATATTTAAAGTACTAGCGTAAGCCCAATCCGTCACCCCTGGCTGGGAGGCTCACTGCAGTTGGCTGTGTGGACACACCCTTAGAAGTCTCCACACATCTCACTTTCCAACGTGCTTTACAGTTAACATGCCTGGTCTTAGCATCATATAAAGTCTATGGGCAGACACTATGCGGAAGATTCTCAAAAGCATAAAGAGTTAAATGCTTACCAGTAATTCAAAGTCATTTGTGCTTTTGAAAGTCTCCCCTTTATGTCTTTTTCAGTGTTTTGTAGAGCGCACCACACACTATTTACTAAATCATTAATATGGGAATCACTTCAGAGGTGAATGATCAAGAACATTAACATCCAAGGAAAAACCAGTGAACCCTAACATACTTTCTGGAAAATAACATCTGGTGGTTCACTTTTTATGAAGGCATTGTACATATTTATATGGATATTTTGTCTCTTGAAATCATGCCTCAGTCACTTTCAGAGAACACATGATCAACATGTATCATCAAAATCCTTTCCATATCAAAACATCTTGAAATTACCATTGCTTTGAAGTATTTCCAGTTAGGAACTGAAAACCACAATGATGCCAAAACATCCATTTGGATGCAAACAAGAAACAGCATAACTAAAAATCGCTTTCCAAGAGTCCTCTTCAAATAGTATTTCTGAATGTTAAATACTGTATTCTTTAAAAAAATCAGTGAGGTAGCAAAATTCATGGCTTTGGTATGTGTTGGATGTACACAAAGAATATACTATTAGTTACTGGCCCCTAAGGATGCCTTTTCCATTTCTCTCTCTCTCTCACTCTCTCTCTCTCTCTCTCTCTCACACACACACATGCACACTCTTAACTTCAGATCAAAATCTTAAACCATAAGGCAACAGCTGACACATAAGTTTCTGTACAATTGAATGGTGGTCTGTGAAGGATTAAGTAATTTTAAGAACTCTACAATTTTAATGGTCAAGATGGCTGAACATCAAACCAACCTACGGGGCATGTAGCAAGTCCGGTACTGCACCCTGCTCCTCCAGCCCCCTGTGGGCCCACAAAGGACACTTGGACCCACAGATTTACAGTCTCCTGTGGTTTAGTCACAGTTTGTGTCTTTAAATACCTGTCACAATGCCCTGCTCTGCACTTGCAGGGGTTGCTCAGGGCCAGGGAGCCAAGCAATCCCTTATTCCATCTCCTGACTCCTCTGCCCTTCAAACCCCTCTGGTCTGGCTTATAAGGCAAACCGCAGCTCATGGGTTAATTAGCCCTCTGGGAGCCACTCAGTCTGCACCTCCACCAAGCTACCCACCCCTCAAGCCATTCACCCTTAGCCCAGGCTATTTGCTCTGTTGCCCTTATGGTAGCTATTCTAGCATGGCAGGGGACTGACCAGGGGGTTCACCCCACAGCACCTGTCACAGGGCACAGGGAGGAAATGTGAAACTATTCAGCTACCAAGGACTAACTAAAGAACACAGCTCCTGCAGAGGAACCCAAGCATTGGGTTGGTGTCTTTTTTCCTAGCTGACCCAGTAAAACTGTCAGCAATTTCAGAGATTAAAATTGCATAATAGTTGATTTATCTATACTTAGCAGTTAGCTGTTTACAGTTTCTACGCAGTCAGCAGTCACATGAACGATGAGGCATGAAATGAGGCCCTGGAAGTGGTCTGTTTCACATTGCCAGCAGCAAAGGGACAATTTGGGAGGTGGAAAATTCTTGCTCATTATTTTCCTTTGCATTATCTGGGGGAGCAGAGGAGGAAAATCCAGATATTTCACCATTCACATTCCTCAGTGACTAGACCAGGGTCTTTTAAATTTACAGGCAAATGACTAGACAAAATGAGCGAGAAATGGGATTTTGTGGTACAAGGTCACTCAAGACCTCAAGAAAGATAGACTTGTGTTTAAGATACTGGGGTTTTAAATATGGTGGTTATGAGGCCTTGTCTATGTACTACAAATACTTTGCTAGCTTAGCTATACTGGCAAAGGCTGGATTTGCTGCCGACTCACTTCTGAACCACACCTCGGGACAATCTGTACACGCTCGTGCTCCACACCATCCATTTCCTCACTCTCGTGTCCCACCCAGGTACAATATGGTGGGACCTGATTCCATAAACAGAGGGTGAGGACCTCTGATGGGCCAGCTTGTATGCCACCTTCACCATGCAGCCCACTGGAGACAGTAGTTGGCGGCTCCTCTATGGAGTCGTAAGCACAGGTGTGTACTTGGTGCAGTTTGCCCCCTATCCTGACACCTGCCCCTTTTGTGGAACGAGGGAGACACTGGTGAGTGTATATCTGGAATGCACCAGTCTGCAGCCCCTCTTCCAGCTCCTCCAGAACCTATTTTTGAGGTTCTGGTTGCACTTCTCTCTCCTCCCCCCACCACCTATTCTTGTATGCACTCCCAAACCATAGCCCCACAAAGTCACAGAAATTCCTCGCTAATCACTTCCTGGCCCTCACTAAAGTGGCCAGCTATAAGACCAGGGAGAGAAGATTGGCATAAGGAGGTCTCTGGGACTCTGGGACCTATGTTCAGTCCCTGATTTGAACACATCTCTGGGCAGAGTTCCTCTGGGCAGCATCCGCTGGCTCACTCGACATCTTCTGGGAGCAGTGGGCGCTGTCCGGGGTTCTCTGCTCGGTGTCCTCTTCGGAGTCCCTTGTTTTGAACCTTTGATTCCCCACACCCATCCTTCTTCTTTCATTCATTGTCTCCTGTATGCAGTTGAATCTGGGCCGAGTGCTTCCTCCGCTTAGGCTGGGGGAGGGGCTTTAGCAGTGGGCAGCTAGTATACTGGCAGAACTCTCTAGCATATAGTATGCTGATAGGAGTTTTCTGTTGGCATACCACCACTACCTCCCCAAACAATACTAGCTAAACTGATGGAAGAAACACCTTTCTGTCAGCATAGCTGCTTCTGGGGGTTTGGCCAGTATAGCTATGTTGACTAGAAGATGTGGGTTCTTTTCCCACTCCCAATCAACTTAGCAGGTCTGACACAACTTTATAGTGTAGACCTGGTATGGCATTCTATTTCTGTCAATGTCACAGACTTCTCAGCTGAAAAATCGTGATCTCACTTTGCTTCAGTTCCCCATCTGTGAAACAGGGATAATTCTCGTAAGTCAACAGTCATAAGACTGTCGGGAGGCTGTTTTCAAATCCTAGTATGATCCTCAAAAGGCTGTTGGTTTTCTGCAGTGTTTAGTCAGGATACTTTAGAAAATCAAATATTATATACTTAAACTGAATTTTCGCAAACATTTTCTTTCTCATCACCCCCTCACTATTTTAAGAGGTTCAAGTAACCCCCAACTGTGTAAGATGCTGATTATTTTTTATTATTTATTATTTATAGTACCATAACACCTAGCAGGCCCATCATGGAGCATGATCCCACTGTGCCAGGCACTGTACACATTCAGAACAAAAAGGTGGTCCCCACCACAGAAAGCTTATAGTCTAAATAGACAAGACACATGGGTTGAAGAAAAAGGTAGCACACACAAGTTGAGTGAGCAATGTGATCACAACAAATGATGTGTGATTTCCATGATTTATTTCTGGGCGTGGGAGGGGAGGCGTTATTTGTTTCATTTTTGGTGGGTTTATTTAGAAGGGGATAAACTAAAAGGAAGGAACATTGATGATGTGACAGACTGCTCCCCCCATCCAGTCTGGTATGCCACTATGACCCTTCGAACCCCACTCCTGAACCCCAATTCACCCTGCTCTGCCAGGAGACCACTCACTCGTGTGTCAGTCCACTCCAGCCACCAGTGTGTAATTGGTCCCAGGCAGTGGGTGTAAATCCACTAGCCACAGAGGCATCAGTCTCCTGGCAAGCACCCCCAGGAGCCACTGTCTTACAGGGATTGGGACCCACCCCCAATCACCCTAGTCTCAAATCCATCCACTTAACAAAGAAGTGGATCATGCTCAGCCTTCCACATCCACACCCCCTAAAGACCACACAGCTTTAAATAAAACAAATACTAGTTTATTGATCAGAGTACAATTTCAAGTGAGAAAATGGCCAATCAAGGCAGAATCATAATATAAATGAGTCAGGAGTGACCACTATCAAATAAAAGATATAAATCACATACTAATCTAATATCTCTACCTAAACTGACTACGTAGTCCAAGATTATGCACAAGGCATTCAGCTGTTAGTTCAGTGTTTTACAGCCATTCTCTGCCTCTTACAAGGCAGGACCCAGAGTTCACTTGAAGTTGGAGAAATTTGCAAGATTGAATCTCCCAGGAAAAACCTGCAGCTTCTCTCCCAAATGGTCTGTCTTTGTTTTTACACACTCCAGACAGTCCCTCCCCCTCTCTGCTACTGTGTGATTCTCTTTACTTCTACTTGAGCCAGGGAGGACATTTGCATTCCCTTTGTCATGTAATTCTCCAACTTCTGTATTAGAGACAGTCTTGAGAGTCTAAAAAACAAGAGTCCTGTGGCACCTTAAAGACTAACAAATTTCTTCGGGCATAAACTATCGTGGGCTCCAACCCATTCAATCCATCTGATGAAGATGCATCTGACGAAGTGGGTGGGAGCTCACGAAAGCTTATGCCCAAAGAAATGTGTTAGTCTTTAAGATGCCACAGGATTCTTGTTTTTTGATGTACACAGACTAACATGGCTACCCCTCTGGATCTTGAGAGTCTGAAACTGCAACAAGCTTCACATCTGTACACACATATTGCTGTAGGGAACATGGCATCATGGTAATTATGTAAAATATGTTATGAGCATTCACAAAGGAATCTGGTATGGCATATTTGGCATCAAACTGCCCAATTACATTGCAAAACTAAACAGAAAAGTTACATAGATCATGCCCTAGGGGTGCTCAGCTGTGGATCCCTTGACAGATGGGAGGGATGCAGAGGGCACACAGCAGGGGAGAAGCAGGTAATAGGAGCAGGTGTGGAGTGACACTGTGGTGAAGAGATTGTGAGAGGGGGCAAAAGGAGGGTTGATACAAACAGTCAATACCACGGGGCAGAGAAAGTTTGTAGAAAGTTCTCCCACAGACCAAAATTGTAGAAAGTTCTCCCACGGACCAAAAGTCCCTGCTTTGGCTGCTCCTGCCTCTAGTGACTAGAGTATCTGACTGGCTCCTCTTTTCAGCTTTGCTCCTGCCCCCCCTACATGCCGGGTGGTGAGGTTGGGGAAGAGAAGATACCACCTGGGGCTAAGCATTCCTGGAGTAGATGGTCTTCCTCGCACATTTTGGCGTTCAGGGGATGCTGCGGGAGCAAGGTGGACTCCTCCCACCACAGCTGGATCAAGGCTTTGGAGTGCCCAGGGCTGCCCACTCTTGTGGGCCCCCCACCATGGTGGCGCCCAGCCTGGGGTGTAGGGTGGTCTGGTCTGGCTGGTGCTACTGGTGGGGAGGTCCAGGGCCTGGCTGGCACTGGGGTTTGAGGTCTGGGGGAGGGGCCTCCATGGCCTAGCCAACCATGGGGTGGGGCCAGCTGGCACTTTGGGGTCTAGTGCCCTTGGGCCAGAGGCTGCGACCCACTGCACTCCTGCCCTGCCCTGGGCTGGCTGGTCTGTCCCAGTAGGTCCTGGGGGCAGGGCGGGCATGCTGACAATGGGAAGTAGCAGCGCGCTGCTCAGACCAACTGGGGCCAAATTTTGGCAGGGTGGTGGGGCCCTCATTAGGCTGGGACCCAGGGCTGCGGTTCCTAAAGCCACTGCTTTAATCAGGCCCTGCCTCCCCACAATGTAGCAGTCCCTGAACACCTCATACTCCCATCAGGCATAGATTACGGTAAGTTTCATGGTTCTGGACCCTGCTGTGAAAGAGAGCCCCTGGATCCACAAAGATAGGCTGTGAAACAGTATGGGACAATGAAAAATTTCAAGCCACACAGAGCTAGCTGTAAATGTTCTGTGACTGTGATATGACGGAAGGGCATGAAAAGCTCATCTTCATCCTATCCAATAGCCGGACATAATTTCTGTCTCTGTGCTTCCTGAAGTGCATCTGCCATGTGCCTCTTAAAGAGCAAAGAAGGTTCCAGGTGTGCTACTCTTATGCCGCTCTTATGCACCAGTCAGTGGAACTACCCCGACATGCACTGACTGTACCCATGTATGGTGTACTTAGTAAATCCCAGAGAGTCCCATAGGACAGTATACCTCAGCAGCCCACCTCACCCCAAAACAGGACTGTACCTTGAAAGACATAACTGAATTCACAATGAGGGATGTGCACCCATGTGCGTGCACACACACACACAGAGAGAGAGAGAGAGAGAGAGAGAGAGAGAGAGTAAAGGCTTACCTCAACTTTCTTCTCTTTATCTTCAGTTAATTTGCTTCTTGCCTTACTGTTTTAGAAAATAGAAAAATTCTCCTTTGAAACTGTCGGTCTAACGAATTCCCTGATCACGATTATATCCCTCGTCAGCACCACCTGTGGGTGCCCCGATAGTATTTCCCTCCCCAAGATTACACACATATGCAGATAATTTTGTTTCTCTTTATATCTTGCCCTACAAACCCTTATGCAATTGCTGATGGGTTCTGTTTTTCAGTCTAGTTTTCCTAAACTAAACTGAATGTGATGGCTCAGACATTAGAGTAATCTGTGATGGTTCTATTACTTCTTTGCATGAGATTTATATAATATTATAAGCATGTGCGCGGACATACACACAATTTTATTTATGTATTACATATACCAGAGAACAACATTGGTTTTGCCACCATGGTATTGCAAATATTTACCAATTCTCGCTCTAGTTCCCTCCTTTTCTCTTAACTGCCTCAGATTATACATGTTCTTTTCCTCCCCTAGATAACCAACTTTACACGTATTACAACTAGAATCTCCTCCCTTTGGATGTAACCTGCTATTCTGATCTCCCAAAGTCATTTTGCAGTTTGACTCTGTCAACAACAAACTTGTTTGAATTTGCACTGCTAATAAACAGACGTAGGTGCCATTACTGACCTCTGTCGTATCCCACTTGGCAATGTTCTCCAAAAGTCAATTGAAGGGTTATCGTCATGTGAGTTCCTTCTCTTCAGAAGAATCTCCCTTGAATGAAACTTGAATCAGGAAGATTTTGGATCCCAAGACAGTAATTATTTTATACCTTATTTCAATAGAAATGATTTCCCAGACAAAGGAATACTTTGATTTTCTCAAGTCGGTTGGAAATAAATGCACTCACCCGTGACTATAGATTTAGATCACGAGTGAAAAAACCTTTAGGGCACAGCAGCTGCTGCTCCTGTTATGGCTTTTCCTGTTGAGTTCTTGCCCAATCCTACCTAAAATTAATGCCAGTATCTGTTCAGGAGATAATAACATAAACAAACAAATTCATTAAAACAAAAGTTAAGAAACACCACTAAACTGGATGAATGGCCGCAAGGTAGGAAACATCAGGGAGAGGTGACTGCTGTTCTTTCAAATATGAATTGAAATATGTCTGTATTAAGAAGTTCAGTTGAAGGGATGGATATTTACTGTACCTCATGCATAAAAATCAGCCAGACAGCTGCCTTCTCCCCCCGGATAAGATTTGGGACCTGAAATGAAGGAAGGAGCCAGGAACCCTGGGTGGAATTTGGAGTTGCAATAAAACAGCATTATCACAGCACTAGGCAAGCCACGATTTTTAGCAAATGAATGGCTTCTGCTGATTCCTTCACCAAAGTTTATGTGGCCCACCATATTTCTATAGTGTTAAACATGGATGGCTATGTCTACACTAGAAAAGTTAAGTCGACTTTTGTTAAGTCAACTTTAATAACGTTGACTTTAAGGCGACTTAAAATCGACCTCATTAAAGTCAACTTAACAAGTGGCAACATTTTAAGTTGACTTAGTCCACTTTGTTAAGTCCACCTAACTGCCCGTAGGTTGACTTAACAAAGTGGTCTTATGTGTCCACACTGGGCTTAGGTCGACCTAAGGAAGGGTTAAGTCGACCTAATGAGTGGTAGTTATTAAGTCGACTTAAGCTTTCATTAAGTCGACGTAAGGAATTTCTTAAGTCGACTTAATGAAAGCCTAGTGTGGACGTAGCTTAATTTAAGTCGACCTAAGCCTCCTTAAGTCAATTGAAATTGCCAGGGTAGACATAGCCAATGAGTCCCCCTACTCATTTCCAGTAACTTGCCAATATTAATACTAAGTGGCAGTGCTCACCATTGTGAACTCTGGGCCCACAGGCCCAGGATCTAGCACAATGTTTCTCAACTGGTGTTCCACGGAACACCGCTGCTCTGCAGACATAGTGAAGATGTTCTGCGACTGACCCCAATCCTTCCCTGTGGGGAGGGAGGCTGAGTGGAGAAGTGGAAGGATCAATGTGGCGAGTCGACGAGAGCTTGGGAGATTTAAAATGCCCCAGCCACAGCACTCCTTTGCTGCAGGTGGGGCATTTTAAATTTCCTGCTGCTGTTACTGCTGGCATCGAAATCACTTGGAAATATCTTCCACAGCAAGACTTTCTTTGATTAACCTTACTCCAAGAACAGATGAACTTTGTTCAAACATACATGCCCAAAATTCCCATTAAAACTTGAGTAATATCATTTTCAGTTTTAAGTTATGTGCATAATCATTATGTATCTTTTTTTTAGAAATAAACATGTTATATTTGTAAAATTGTATTTAATCAGGTTTCCTGAATCATTTTCACAGGAATGCACAGTATGCCTATATTACATCTGGTATATACTGGCTTTTTCGAGAAAGTTTTCACTGGCTGTTCTGCATAAAACAAGTAATACATTTAGGTGTTCCCCAGTCCACTAAAGGTTGAGAAACACTGATCTAGCAGGCTGTGGGCATAGAAGCTGGTCAAGGCTTTATGTCAGGGCATCTGGACAGAGGTGGCCTTTACTATTGGGGGCCCTAGGCAAAGGCACATTGTGGGGTCCCCCATAGACCAGTGGGAGCCTGTATAGGCCCATGGGGGCCCCCTGTCACCAACCCCAGCTCCCTGCTGCTATTCCCAGCCCTGCCCCTTCCCCCCCCCCCCCCCACTCCTCCAGCTCACTTCCAGCCCCATCTCCCCCTCACCAACCCTGGACACAGGGGCCAGCTCCTCTGCTGGCTGCCAACCAAGGCAGACATGGCTTTTGGGGCAGGCAAGGGGGCCCCTTACAGCTTGGGGTCCTAGGTGTGCGCCTGCTTCGCCTACCCCAAAAGCCGCCTCTGCATCTGGAAGTATTTCTTTGAGGGCATAGCTCCTACCCATCACCACCCATCATGCACATGTCACTGTGGCCAGGACAAAACAACTGAAAACAATCTTTGAAGAAATCAAATATACTAATATGTTAAAGTGTAAATATGTATTCTTTTATGTACATAGGCTCCTGAACCCATGTTATGCACCTTATCCAGGGAGTTATACTTGTAATTATACTCACAAAAGCTCAAGATGGTAAAAGTGCTGTGTGTGGATGCTCTGCACAAGTTCACAGAAACCAGGATAGCTAATATGAACTCATAGTACCATGGTAGGAGCAAAGCAATCTAGATAGTTAGAATCTAGGAACTGAGTTCATTAGGCAAGTTCGCATCCAGTGGGTTGGGCATCTATTGAGTGCGTTTCGAACTGATCAAAGCTAAGTCCCAGTGAACAATAACCAACAGCTCTCTCAGGCTATGTCTACACTTGAAAAGTTAAGTCGACTTTATGAAGTCAACTTAATAAGGTCGACTTTAAGTCGACTTAAAGTGGACCTTATTAAGTCGACTTAACAGAAGTGGACTTAACTTTTCGAGTGTAGACGTGGCCCCTTTTTGACCTTATTAAGTCGACTTAACATTTTAAGTTGACTTAAAAAGGTCCACCTAGGCACTACTCGCATCTCCACTGGCTTAAGTCGACTTAATAAAGTCGACTTAAGCGCTAGTTTGAATTAAAACTAGGTGTTATTCATTCTAACTAACTTTTCCTTAATTCGACTTAAGGAGCAGCATAAGTTGACTTAAGGAAAGGCCAGTGTAAACGCGGAATAAATTAAGTCAACTTAAGCCTCCTTAAGTCGACTTAATTTGTAAGTGTAGACGCACCCTCAGAGATGACAAAGGAAGCCAAAGCCATAAAAGAGCAACAATTATCACAATTGTGACAGATATGGCAATTTCATAGATTCGGAAGCCAGAAGTGACCATTGTGATTATCTAGTCTGACCTGCTGTATAACACAGTTCATAGAACTTCCTCAACATAATTCGTAGAACAGATCCTTTAGAAAAACATCTAACCTTGATTTTAAAATTGTCAGTGACAGAGTATCCACCATGTCCCCTTGGTAAATTGTTCTAATGGTGAAGTATTTCCACCATTAAAATTTGCACCCTAGTTGTCAGTGCCATGTATGTGTTGTCCCAGTTCTGCTCAGGTAACTGAGACAGCATTCATGATTGATTAATCAAAAAGACCACAGATCCATTGATCAATGAGAGCACCTGCCTTAGTTTATTGCAACTGTAGCACAATGATAAGTGACATATCTTACAAGTACACTTAAAATACGAGTGCTCTCTACGCAATGGACTCAACTCTGTTTACAGCTGGACCCTCCATTATCCCAAAGTCTGGACAAAGTTGTCTCTTGTGAAACCCTCTCTTATACACTGTTACATATTGTTTCATTCTGCCCCTTTGACAAACGTAGTTGCCAGCCTCTAATGTGGCCAGCAACCACCCTTTGGCTATGTCTACACTTGTTAAATTAAGTCGACTTTGTTAAGTCGACCTAACTTGCAAGTGTAGACAGAGCCGAGAGTTGTAATTGTTAGCTCACTACTGAGGCAAAGGGAAGAGAGCAATCCATTAAATCAATCAAAATCTCTTCTATCGTATGTTGTTTTAACCTTGGAGGTTTCCTATGCAAATTCTGATTTAACCTAAGAGAGCTTAGCTTCTCCTAGTTAACAGGATCACAGACTAAGGCATTGGATTTTCAGATAAGCACAGCCCCATTATACATTTCTCATTAAGAATCTTACTTTCTAAAAGGAAAAGTCTCCATCTTTTTTGGCTTCTTCAGTATTTCTGTTTCTTTGTATCTATGTTTGAACTGATTTCTACAAGAAAGATGTACAGAAGGCAATCTCATTAAAACAACTTAAATTATGTTTTCACAGGTGCAACACACAAGGTGGCAATGTTTTTAATTGTTTGCTTGAAATAACATAAATGAAAGACTTTTCAAAGGTGGAAAATTTGGTCATACAAAGCAAATATCTGCTCTGGGATAGATAGGGCAGCTATTTTCAACTGATTTACATAATTCCTGCTTGTACACTGCAGTACAAGTTGTAATATTTTCAATTCTGTTTTGCTTATTTCCAGAGGAACCAGGTGTGCTACCTTGTCATTCATTTTTCTTTTATCTACACACTACACAGTTTCTCCCTGCTTTTTTTCTTTCAATTTAAACGCCTCATAAATGTCAAGATAGTTTCACTGTGCTCTAGCATGAACTTCCTCAATGCCATGAGCAGCTTCCGAAAAGGAACTGTATAGAAAATTATGTGCAAGAAACCCAGGGATCACCACACCTACCTTCACAGATAAGTAACCATCCCATACACACCACAAAACTCTGATATCTACAGCCTGGCATTCAGAACCCATGGAATATGCTCCAAAGAGAAAGCCCAGGATATACACCTTAACACACTTAAAAGTGCCTTCACCAAACAATGACTCTCCATTAGAGAAGTAGAAGAAATAATCATAGAATCATAGAATCATAGGGTTGGAAGGGACCACATGAGGTCATCTAGTCCAACCCCCTACTAAAAGCAGGACCATTCCCACTAAATCATCCTAGCCAGGGAATTGTCTAACCAGACCTTAAATATCTCCAAAGACGGAGATTCCACCACCTCCCTAGGCAGCCCATTCCAATGCTTCACCACCCTCCTAGTGAGAAAGCTTTTCCTTATATCCAACCTTGACCTCCCTAGTACAACTTGAAACCATTGCTCCTTGTTCTGTCCTCTGTTACTATTGAGAACAGCCTAGCTCCCTCCTCTTTGGAGCAATCCTTCAAGTAGTTGAAGGTTGCTATCAGATCTCCCCTCAGTCTTCTCTTCTGCAGACTAAATAAGCCTAGTTCTTTCAGTCTCTCCTCATAAGTCATGTGCCCCAGCCCCCTAATCATTTTTGTTGCCCTCCACTGGACTCTTTCTAATATGTCCACATCCTTTCTGTAGTGGGGAGCCCAAAACTTGACACAGTATTCCAGATGCGGCCTGACCAGTGTCAAATAGAGGGGAATTATCACATCCCTTGATCTGCTGGCAATACTCCTACTGATGCACCCTAATATGCCATTGGCCTTTTTGGCAACAAGGGCACACTGTTGGCTCATATTCATCTTCCCGTCCACCATAACCCCCAGGTCCTTTTCTACAGTGCTGCTACTTAGCGGATCAGTCCCCAGCCTGTCGCAGTACATGGGATTTTTCCATCCTAAGTGCAGGACTTTGCACTTGTCCTTGTTGAACATCATGAGATTTCTTTTGGCCCAATGCTCCAATTTGTCTAGGTTTCCCTGAATCCTGTCCCTGACCTCCAGCATGTCTACCATTCCCCCCAGCTTGGTGTCATCCGCGAACTTACTGAGCATGCAATCTATCCCATCATCAAGATCATTAATGAAGATGTTGAACAGAACCGGCCCCAGGACCGACCCCTGGGGCACTCCACTCGTTACCGGTTGCCAACTAGACATCAAGCTATTGATTCCTACCCTCTGAGCCCAATGATCTAGCCAGTTTTCTATCCACCTTACGGTCCACTCGTCCAACCCATACTTCCTTAACTTGCCGACGAGAATGCTATGGGAAACCGTATCAAAAGCCTTGCTAAAATCGAGGTATACCATGTCAACGGCTCTTCCCACATCCACAAATCCAGTCATCTCATCACAGAAGGCAATCACATTGGTCAGGCACCATTTGCCTTTGGCAAATCCATGTTGACTGTTCCTGATCACTCTATTTTCCTCCAAGTGTTTCAGGATGGATTCTTTGAGGACCTGCTCCATGATTTTTCCAGGGATTGAGGTGAGGCTGACTGGTCTGTAGTTCCCCGGATCCTCCTTTTTCCCTTTCTTGAAGATAGGTACTATATTTGCCTTTTTCCAATCGTCCGGGACCTCCCCCGTTCGCCACGAGTTTTCAAAGATGGCCAGCGGCTTTGCAATCACATTGACCAACTCCCTCAGCACCCTCGGATGCAGTTCATCCGGCCCCATAGACTTGTGCACATCCAACTTCTTTAAGTAGACCCTAACATGACCTTCGATCATTGAGGGCCGCTTTCCTTCTCTCCATTCTGCATTACCCAGTTTAGTAGCCTGGGAGCTGGCCCTCCCTGTGAAGACTGAAGTAAAAGAAGCACTGAGGACTTCAGCCTTTTCCTCATCATCCACCACAAGGATACCTGCCCCTAGGGACCTACACCACCCCTGATCCTCTTCTTGTTACTGACATACTTGTAGAATCCCTTCCTGTTGTCCTTCACATCTCTTGCCAGCTGCAACTCCAATTGCCCTTTGGCCTTTCTGATTTTATCCCTGCAGTCCCGAGCAATATATTTATATGCCTCCCTAGTTATCTGTCCAAGCTTCCATTTCTTGTAAGCTTCCCTTTTATGTTTTAGCTCAACGCAGAGTTCTCTGCTAAGCCACGCTGGGCACTTTCCACATTTGCTGTTCTTTCTGCACATCGGAATGGTATCTTCCTGTGCCCTTAGCAGGGTTTCTTTAAAATAAAGCCAGCTCTCTTGGACGTCTTTTCCCTTCAGATCAGCCTCCTAAGGCATCCTGCCCGTCAGTTCCCTAAGGGAGCCAAAATCTGCTTTTCTGAAGTCCAGGGTGTGTGTTCTGCTTCTTTTCTTTCTTCCTTTGATCAGAATCCTGAACTCTACCATCTCATGGTCACTGCTGCCCAGGTTGCCATTCACTTCTACTTCCCCGATCAATTCTTCTCTGTGAATAATAATAATACTCCATGAGAACTCTTTTCATTATATAAATAAATCCCCCTTGACCACACACTTCTAGCTGTCACCTACCACTCCACGCTGGAGCCCATACTGTGTTTCATTAAACAATTATAACCCATACCCAATGGAGATCACATCCTAAAGAAATCTTTCCTGAACTCCCTTTTCTGGCCTTCAGATGATCCCCAAGTCTCACCAAGCTCATCATCAGAAGCAAGTTCCTACACTTCAGGACATACGAAGTCAACATGGCACAAGACCCTGCCAAAAAAAGAGATGCAAAATATATCTCCACTGCTGCAATGATTAACACAGCTTTCAAGCTCCATTGGTCCTATACATGCCTATCACAATCTGTGGTATACCTCATCCAGTGCACTAACTACATGCCTAACAATTACATGGGTGAAACCAAACAATCTCTGCTCTTTCAAATAAACTCTCAAAAAATGACATAAACACATAGGCGTTTGGAGAAGCTTCCTCTGCGGAATGCTAGCTCTCCCGCCCACTTCTTCTGCCCCAGGCTCTGACCCCAGCTCCTCCCCACTCCCCACACCACAGCTGCATGAGTCTCTGGAAGCCCTGGAATCCGCTTTACACACATGAAACAAATGAAACAATTTACTATAGGTGGAGTGAATTTAAATAGGCAAAAAATAACACCAGTTTAGACACACAGTTTGGTTCTGTAAAAGCAGAAATTCACATTTCATACCTAACCACAATTCTCAAATACTATGCATCCTCTCCCTGGCAGAGAAGCATGGCAGGGATGGTAAGGGAGATGGGATGAGAGCATGGCAGAGTAAGGGAATGCGGCAGGGGGGCGAGAAGGGTGGCTGGGAAGCATGGCAGGGCAGGGGTGACAAGGAAGGGGAGAAATGAGGTGGCAAGAGAGAGGAGAGCTGGCGCAGCAGGGGAACACTGCGTCTGAATGGCACGACTTCCCCTTTCCCCCATGTATGTCAAACCCACCTCCCGCAGGCCTGCACCTTGCCAGCCCACAGCTCCCAAGCCACTGCCACTCCCCACGTCTTGCCAGCCTCGTGGCTCCTGAGCCACCACCGCCCCCCCTCCAACCACACTGCCCCCCACCAGCTCCCAAGCTGCTGTATATTTATATTTAGCTGTATTAAAACACATATTTGCTTGAGGCCAGCTTACCAAATTATCCAGATTGTCTTCATTATTTACCATTTCCTCATTTTGTGTATCATTTGCAGACTTTATCAGCAATGATTTTATGCTTTCCTCCACATCATTAATAAAAATTTTAACTAACACAGGGCTAGCACCAGCAGGGTCCCACTAGCAATACATTTTTACAATGAGAATTCCCCAGTTACAATTCCATTTTGAGACGTACCTGTTAGTTGGTTTTAATCCTTTTAAAATGTCTGCAATGTTAATTTTAATCTTTCTATTTTCTTGGTCAAAATTTCCTGTGGTACCAATGCAAATACCTTCCAGAAGTCTAAATTTTATATTGATACTATTATTTTTTATCAACTAAACTTGTAATATCACCCAAAAAATACAAGTTGCTTTGACAGGATCGATTTTCTGTAAACCCACGTTGCCTATCATCTGAAATTGTTATCTTAATGTTGCTGATGAAAGTTAAAATTGAAAGTCATGTGTTAATATTGTATTATTTATCTGACCAATTTTTAGAAACGAGGACACAAGCTACTAAATCATGTTAAAATAATTGCTTTTAAAAGGCAAACATCGAGACGTACTGTGGACTTCTTTCAAAGTGAATTATTTTGCAGATAACAGTGGCTGTTTGAACCTGGGAACATTTAACAACTCAGGGCACCACAGGAGCATTTTTGGAATATAAGAGTGAACAGGATTTCAGCTGCTGAGAAAAGGCATTAGAAATTAAACTGCAATGCATGTGCAGCTTTTAGGGTGTTCTTATGGTAGCTATCACCAGATGGCACTATTACACATAGTGTTCCAAATTACTTTTCTTAGTGCATGAGCAAACAGTGAGTCTTAGGAATACATGTTTGGGAATACATGCTTTTTCTATGCAAAAATTAAGTAGCTAGGAGGAAGAGAGAGATCAGGATGTCACTGTTGCCTGAGCAAAATAGCTGAAGCTCAAAAGAAAGTAAGATAGAAAGAAAGACAGAAAGCTACCCTCAGCAACAGGGTTGGTCCCTTTATACCTTGTATAACATGGGTCAGTTTGGGGCCTTCTTCTAGACCCAAAGATGGGTTCTTCACCTCCACAGTTATAAGGGTACGCCTGTTCTCTTGTTTAATGAGTTTGTGCATATAATTGATCCATGTCCCCCTTTACTATTTCCCCCTTTATTATTTCTAAATATTTTTGTGGGTTTTGCAGTGTTCATTTAGATAGTTTGGGGTGTAGAGTAGGTAAGTCCCTTCTTGTTTTGATGTCTTCTGACCTACCTCAGGCAAAGTTCATGATCAAAATAGCCCCTGGATTTCCACATCACTGCCCAAAGCACAAACAAGTCTGTCTTATGCCAACTTATCTTATGCTATCTTAAAATACCTATGCCTTTAGCTGTCTCATACAGGCCTAGTATGATCTCCATACAAGCCTGCAAGATACATTGCATTACAGCTTTTAATATAAAATTTATATAATATCTTATGAATCTATGATGAATCTATAAATCTAGACTATAATGTATAATAACAGGATTCCTTAAACCTATAAAGAAAGATGCATGTATATAGCTATCTACATAGAAGTCAAGTATAGATTAGGCTAGGGGCTACAATGTGTAGGTGATGTGCAGCCCCTGATGGAGTGGCTGATTTGGTTAGGTCCTATGATGGTGCCTCTAGAGTAGATATGTGTGTAACGTTGGCAATGGGGTTTGCTCCTGGGATAGGTACCTGCCTTTGTGTTTCTGTTGTATGGTGTTTGTTGCTGGTGAATATTTGCTTTAGGTCGGGGGCTATCTGTAAGCAAGGAGTGGCTACCTCCCAAGGCTTGAGAGAGTGAGGGATCATCTTGTAGGATAGGCTGTAAATCCTTGCTGATGTGCTGGAGAGGTTTGAGTTGGGGGCTGTAGGTGATGACCAGTGGTGTTCTGTTGTTTTCCTTGTTGGGCTTATCCTGTAGTAGTAAACTGATGGGTTCCCATTTGGCTCTGTCAATCTGTTTCTTCACTTCCATGGGAGGGTATTGTAGTTTTAAGAATGTTTGGTAGAGATCCTGAAGGTGTCTGTCTCTGTCTGAAGGATCTGAGCAAACGCAGTTATATCTTAGAGCTAAACAATGCATCATGTGATGTGTCCCAGATGAAAGCTGAAGGGATGTAGGTATAGCTGTCAGTAGGTTTCCAGTATAGGGTAGTGTTTACGTGGCCATCACTTATTTGTACTGTAGTGTCCAGGAAGTGTATCTACCATGTGGAGTAATCCAGGCTGACGTTGATGGTGGGGTTGAAATGGTTGAAATCTTGGTGGAATTTCTGAAGCACCTCCTTTCCGTGGATCCAGATAATGAAGATGTCATCTATGTAGCATAAGTAGAGGAGTGGTTTGGGGATGAGAGCTGAGGAAGCATTGTTCTAAGACAGCCATAAAAACGCTGGCATGTTGTTGACCTAACTCCTGTGACCCATGGACAAAAATTACAAAAAGTTATTTTCTCCCTTTAAACATTCTCGCCTTCTCAAGAGTTGTTGTTAATAGGCCGTATCAACACTGTTTGAATTGAATTACCCTTGTTAACTAACTCACCCTTCACGTGTACTTACACCTAGCATACTGCAGTTTTCACTTCATGCATCTAAGGAAGTGGGTTGTAACCCAAGAAAGCTTATGCTTTATTAAATTTGTTAGTCTTTATAAGTGTCACAGGATTCTTCATTAGTTCTGCCACAATGTCTTTGTAAGCTAATGTGTTTACTTTTTAACACTAAAGTAAAGGAAAACTCCTTTGGAGGCAAAATGTATTTCTACTTCAATGAATCACAGAGTCTCTTAACTCTCAGCAGAAATATTGTCTAGCAGGATTTCAGGCTAATTACCTTCAAATTGTTCAATGGCTGCCAATAGGAATCACTTTTGTGGGGCAATTAACATTTTAAAATTCTGGGCAGAAAACTGTCAGTGAATGGAATTACTCTACAAATCTGTGAAGTTGACATGGAGCTATATAGGCGAAGTTATTTCCAAAAGTAATCTTAAGAAAAAGATCCCACAGCATCTGGATTAGTTGTAGAATAAAACTACCTCCCTCAGCAAAACCAACAAGGAGTCTTGTTTCACTTTTAAAAACTAACGTTTATTTATCACATGAGCTTTGGTGGGAGAAAATCCCATTTTGTCAGATGCTGGCAGAGGCTGGTGACCTTCTAGGCTATAAAAATGAAAGCTGTGGCCCTCGAACCAAAAAGATTGCTTTGTATGCTCAACATACATAATAATGAATGGATGTTCTAACATTGTATTGTTGCATAAAGAAAGTGACAAGCTTGACTATGAGCCGGGTTCATTGCTGCAGACTAATGAAAGCTGATCACAGAACTGCATTTTTATATCTAGCTATAGAAAAAAAAAAACAGAATTATTTTCTTCCTAAAATGGCATCATAGAGCTTTCCTGTCTTCTTGACTTGAATCTCTCTGAAACCGGCTGCAGTGAGGAGCTTGTTGTACTCGGTTGGCGTTCGTTCTTTTCCTTCAGTCTGTACCAACATCATAGAGGAAAGCTGAGCACCTGGGAACCCAGTTTTGTCTTCATTCAAAAATGACTCAACCACCAACACTCCGCCACCTGGTGGGATAAAGAGATTTTAAAAACACACACACTGATTTGTCAGAGAAAGACACTAAAGCTTATTTTCCAGCTACATTTTAGGTATTACCATAACTTTAGTTACCCCTTATATATTAAAAGAAAGACCTTGATATATTGCTACAATAGTAAATAAAATAGCAATAGGGACTCTACACATCAATTAACCTATTTCCTGTACTTCAAAGTAGAGAATGAAGGGGAACCTTTCAGCTGTGATTGAAACATGTATTTACTCCATCTGAAATTAACTGGAGCTGTGGTTGCTCACATCTCTGAAAATCAAGCCCTAAAGGCCAGATTTTTAAGAGCATCGAGACACCTAAAAATGTAGATTGGCAATATGAAAATTTGAATAGGTCCCTATCAACATCTTTCGGCACCTAGACAACTTTAAAAATCTGGCCTTTCTTGTCTAAAGTGAAGTGCTCAAAACTAGAAGCCAATTGTGAAAATTTTCACATTGGCCATTGCTCATGTGGCCTGGATACAAATCACTGATTTAAAAGGAGAAAGAAAAGAAATATCACTGAAAGCCTTAGCCTTTCATTCAAATGCTCTTAAAAAGAAAACAAAACCCTGTCCCACACAAGTGATGCATATAAACAAGTCTCTACTTTGCAAAGAGGAAAACATACCAGGCTTGCAAGTCTTGTGGACTTTTTCTAGCAGCTGTAAACACTTGTCATCTTCCCAGAGATGCAGAGCCCTCGCCAAAATATACAGGTCAGCTTCTGGAACTGGATCTTTAAGAAAATCTCCTGTCACAAAAAGAAAAACAAAGCAAAAAACAGGCCTGGGTAATCAAGCCTTTTTATTTGGAGTTGCAAGAAGTACAAGCTAATTCCAAAGCTGTTCAAGAGACTTGCTGTGAAACTAAACTCTTCCAATTTGTCATGTTCAGGGGTAATACAAAGCAGTTTCTAACACAGAATGGCAAACATTCTCGGTGTTGTGTGGCAGTGTGAAGGCTTTTTCTTTTTATTACGTGTGGAAGAGGCCTGAGAAATTTAAGCAGACAAAGATCTAAATAAATAACTGATTCTTTGCGAAAAATGTTGTGCTTCGCAATTTCTCTGAAGACACAGAAATTCATGTACACATAATGCAGTAGAAAGAAAGGAATGGTGAGAGTTCCCTAATGAAAAAAGAAAGTTTATTTTCATTTCCTTGTGCATCAATTAAATTTAGAAAGTTCCTTCGAGCCAGGTGGTATCCCAATACCAAAAAAAAAAAAAAAAAAAAAGACAATTCACAGCCCACTTAGTGGGCAAATCTCCCAGGAATGGATGCTTGGTGATGCTCTTTATACCTTCACTTGTATGGCAGTTTCATGCCTTTCTTTCTCATGGGTTTCCAGTCTTCTGCATTGTAGAAACAATTTCTCACATTTCTCTGTCTTTGCTTTTAGGTCATCCCCTGGTTCCCTCCTTACCCCCCCCCCCCCCTTCACGGCTGTGCCCCCATTTTTCTCTCTCCCCTTCTTTCCCAACTCCCATCCCTCAAAACTAACCATTTATTTTGATTTGAATCATGCTTGTCCAACCTGTGGCCCATGGGCCGGATTCTGGCCCACTGAGGGCTCTTACCCAGCCCGCGAAGTGCTGCCACAGGAGGCTGTGAGCTGGGGCCAGGCTGGAGCCTTTTTAAATATTAGGGCAGGAGTGATTGGTGCAGAGAGGAGCTGATCTCAGGAGCTGGACTCAGCCCCATTGAGGTGAGGAGGGAGGATCGGGGGGAAGTCAGGGGCTTCCCATGGTGTGGGACCAGGGGAGAAAGAGCCCACAGCATGGGGGAGGGGCTAGAGAAGAGGAGGGGGAACAGAGCAGAGCAGGAAAAAGGACAGAGAAGTCCCTGATGCGTGGAGCTGAGGATGGGTGCTTGCCGCTACACTGTTTAACGTTCACCCCTGGGGTGTTATTTATTGAGGGTTGCGAGCGGATGAGGGTTTTTTTGGCCGTAGGGATTATAGCCCTACTTTTGTTTGGTGACTGATTGGAGGCCCTTGATATTACACAGGAGGTTAGGAGATATGCACAGTAGAAGGTTAAACCGAGCCAGCAGATAACCCAAGCGAACATTATGGGAACTGAGTATTGTTTTCATGAGGGAAGAAATGAGAATGACAGGGGAGCAAAGGAAGTCAATAGTGACAGGAAAAATATTAGAGGAATCAAGAGAATTATGAATAAAAGAGGTTTATTTTCAATTACCATGATTACAAGTTTGAGGCATTCGTTTCCTGTCCAAAAACTTTTAAAGAGTGACAGACAATAGTGACAGACAACAGTGACGCAGTTTCAAAAGCAGGAAGTCTGTGTGTGTCTATGCCTTTCTATTCGTATGCTGCAGCAGGTCTTAAAGGCAAAGATTGTGGTTTGGACTTAATGCCCAAGGTTAAATGCTAGAGCTATTTTTATTATGCTGTGTTCAGCTCTCCTCTAACTTACAAGAAGTCACAGCCTAACCAACCTGTCCTTCCAGGCTCGGGGTACTAACTATCGATCCCTAAGCTTATCCCTAGCCAACCTGTCCTCCCAGTCTTGGAGTACTAAACTACTTTAGTCCTTGCCCCAGGACTCGGGGGTGTTAAAATCTTCCCATTTCTGTTTTAAAGATCTGTAGCTACTATGAACCAACCTTCACCGAGGTCTGTGTGTGTGCTTGTAACTAGTTACTTACCAGGCTCCCAGCCACCGTGTCAGTATCGTCACACCTAGGATCGGGGTCTGACCATTCTTTGTCCGTTCTTTTTGCCAGTCCCGTCACCTGACTGGATCAGGGGTGCTGACTCTTCCTCCCTAGCTACAGCAGCCCCCACTTGCTTGAAGCTGCTGAGCCTGGCTTCGATCGGTCCCCACTTGCTTTCAACCCAAGGGCAAGCCCAGGGATCAGGGCGTTTTAAGACCGATCTGCCTCTAGCTGATTTTATGGGCGTCTGGGACTTCTTTTATAAGGATAAAGTTCCTCATGCCCCTACCTTTGTTTTTACACCTTTCCTTTGTTTTCACACCTTTTGCAGATGAGCTCCTTGCAACTTTAGTTTGCAGGGCTCTTGCAGACCTTTTGCAGACTATTGTGACGTCCGAGTTCTTGGCATAGGGCCAAGTGAGTGTTGCTGGGCAGAAATGACCTTTGAAGGTTGGTTCAGGCTTGGACTAATACTATACTATAAGCTAAACTTATCCTATGCCTAAAACTATAGCAAATCCCCTAAGTAAACCCTTAGTGAAGCCCACTTTCTACAATGGGGAGCTCACAACACTGGGAAGGAAGGAAAGGAGAACTCGGCAGAGCTGTTGGGAGAGCAAAGAGAAGCCCCTGTGGTATGGAGCCAAGGAAGGGGAGCCCACCTGGGTTCGGGGGTGCAGAGGGGCACCCGCAGCTCTGGGAAGGGTCTGGAGAACTTGCAGGGTTGGAGGTGGGGACTGGGGAGGAGGAAGAGGACCCCACAGTGCTGGGCAGGACAGAGAACTGGCAGGGCAGTGGAGGAGGGAAGAGGAGTCTGAGCATAGGGAAGGGCCAGAGAAATGGCAAGGCAGGATGAGTGAGGACCCCTCAGCGTGCGGAAGGGGTTGGGGAACCTGCAGGGGAGAGTGGAATGGGAGCCAGTGCAGTGCAGAGCCTGGGAAGAGAAGGGGTAGGCGAAGGGGTCAGGAACTCGCAGGGCAGGGGAGCCCACACCTGCAGCACCCGGGAACAGGAGTGGTGGGAAGGGGATCCTGCATGGTGTAGGGCAGTGGTTTTCAAATTTTCTTTGTTGGGATCCAGCTCCCAACCCCTCAGCTGTGTCAGGGCTCCCTTTGCTGAAAAAAAGTGGCCATCACCAGGACTGGGGATGGGGTCCCCAAGCAGCAGCTGAAAGAAGCCCAGAGGGTTTCTGTCCGCAGCATCCCTAGGGATGACCCCCAAGTCGGCCCAGAGCAGTGCCAGCTGGGCACAGGGCTGGGGAATAAGCCCTGGCTCAGGGCTTGAGTCTTGGGGCAGCCACCCGCACCCTGGAACAGCACCAGCCAGATGCTGGTTAGCAGCCCTTGCCCAGAGCTGTGGTTGTGGGATTCGAGGCAGTGCTGGCCAAGTGCGGTATCCCCCTCTGGAGCAGCCCTGGCCAGGCACAGCACTTGGGGCAGCCCCTGGAACAAAAGTGCTGGCTGGGCATGGGGTAGCAGCACCTCCTGGGCATGGGGCTGGGGCAGAACCCCTGGAGAAGTGCCGGCTGCACATGGATTAGTGACCTCCATCCAAAGCTGCGCTTGAGAGGAGCAGCCCCAGGCAGGTGCGGGGTTAGGGTGGGGCAGCCTGTGCCTGTGTCTCAATGCCCCGGCTAGCAGTGGTGTCAGGGCGCAAGTGTCCTTTTACATTTCCCCACCCCCGCTACGGCTGGGGGTGTAGCAGCAGCAGCAGAGTTGAAAGGACACTGGCTGCCGGTGGCTGGCACCCTTTTAAGTCTCCCCTCCGCCCCCCACTGCTTCCTTCCCCCTTGGGAGCAGTAGCAGTGGTGGGAGATTCAGAAGGACACTGGCTACTGCTGCTATCCTGTGACGCAGGGGCCATGACCCAGTACCAAAATTTGTTCACCGGCCCTCCAAGAGAGAAAAGACTTGCAATGTGGCTCCCTCGCCCCAAAAGGTTGGACACCCCTGATTTAAATAGTGAAAATAGAGACTTAAAAGCAAGATTCCCCAACCCTCAATTTATATCATAACATAATCCCAAAAGCATTTACCCCTTCAAATGTAACAGAGACATCCTTGTGGACCTTTGGGTGCGTCTACACTGGCAAGTTAGGTCGACTTAAGGACGCTTAAGTCGACCTAAACAAAGCCGCGTCCACACTGGGCTTTTCTTAAGTCGACTTAAAACACCTCTTTTAGGTTGACTTAAGCCTTAACTTTATTGAGTCAACTTAAAGCCAATGTAACGGCTATCTTTGCTGTTAAGTCAACTTAAAAAGTTGATTTAAAGTGTAGTCAAGGTCGACTTAACTTTTCAAGTGTAGACATAGCCTCTGCGCCCAGTCTATACAATCCACTGTTTTCAACAATTTTGTGTGCTTTAGACCTGACAGTGATGGCACGTTCCCACTGTGTGACGCTTGGAAAGGCTAGGAGGGGCACAGCATGGAGTTTGGGTTTTTTTCTTTTTAACTTTGCTGTTTCATTGGGATGATGTTCAGGTCCCTGGTATATACTTGCATTCTTGGAAGCTATTAGCTCCGCTTCTCCTGGGTGAGTAATGAAGTTCAAACAGCATGCATTGCTTTTTATTCTCTAATATCATGAAACATGGTCCCTTTAGCAGGTTTTTCTCTGCAGATGGGCGCACACAAAATGAACAATTTTACCTTCATGGAAAGTGATCCGACGTTCCTCTGTGGGTACATAATGCTCCTTTGCCATTTGCTCTACTGTAGGTAGGTCAAAAATTGTGGCTGTAGAATTTGGGTGCAAAGAAATACATTCCTGGGCCAAACCACTTGCACCTTCTTATAGAAAAAGGAATATACATGGTAAATACTCAATGTAACCATACTGTACATTTCTGTAACACCTTCCATCTAAGAAACTTAGACAGCAATGTACTCACATTCATCATGCTTTGTGGGATGTTAATGTTAGGATCCATTCTCCAGAAGGAGAAGTTAAAGTACAAGAAAGATAAAAGATTTGTCTATGGTCTCACAACCACTCCACAGAATATATACAGAAATCACTCCTATTTTCCAGTCCTGTGATCTAACCACCAGACCAAAAAGGTATTGTTTTAAAGAAATAGAGTACGATGCAGCTACAGCTCACTGCACATTTTCAAATGAAGCGTTTTACTTTCAAAAAAGTGGCCCTTTTAAATATGAAAATTTTGTACTACGTTGACTTTTACTATTTTAGTTTTTGTGAATTTTTGGATGAATATTTTTTTCAGTCAACAAGAGAACACATCCAAGCTCTCACAAGTACTTAAGAAGGCATTAGAGCAATTCTTTCAGCCGCATGCTACATTTTCTGTGCTACACCTTTAAGGATACATCTAACATTTCCTTAGTTAAAAATGCAAAGAGTTAACATGTTAGCCAGTTAATTCCATCACTGAAAAGGGCAATTAATTCATATGTTATACAACCATTTACCCCAGGCTGTATTTTAGCATGTAAATAATATGTTTGGTGTATTTGAATAAGCAAGATACTTTCTCTGAACTGTATTTAAAGAAAAATCATCTGAGGATGCTGAGGGAGATGGCTGATATGATTTCAGAGCCATTTGCCATTATCTTTGGAAATGCATGGCAATTATGGGGGAGGGTCCCCCGATGATGGAAAAAGGCAAATATAAGGCATATCTTCAAAAAAAGGGAAGAAAGAGGATCCGGGGTACGACAGACTCACTTCAATACTCGGAAAAATCATGGTGCAGATAATCCTGAGGGAACATGCACACGCATGCAGCCAAACAGACACTCGTGTCAGATGCATGACACCGCCATTAACATCATCCCTAGAGCCCTGTGTGGATACAGAAATGTGGATCTGCATCCAAACCGCATCTGACCAGTGTCAGCTTGTATCTGATCCAGGATTCACATGCCAGGTTTTATGTCTATCTGCACTCCCCCCACCTTGCAGCAGCTCTGAGTATAAGAGCGGAGCATCTGTCTGGCTGCCACAGCTGAGGCCAAGGGGATAGTTGCTTGCAGCTCCAGATGCAGTTCAGAGCCACCCCTGGCGCTGATCTCAACAACTTTTATTTTGCCTGGGATGGGTAGGGAAGGGTAGATCACTCAGCTGTTCAGTGGCAGTTGCCAGGCATTTGATTGGGCGGCTGGCAGTGGGGGAAGGGGTGGGGGGGTGTAGCTGCCCATCACCCGCTAATTGGTGGAGTTTGGAGACTGGCCGCTGGGGCTCCTAGAATCAGAGGCGGGACTAGCCAGTAAGCTGAGCTCCCGTTGCTGTTCAGAGCCCCTGCTGTGCTATTTAACAGTTGAATAGTGCTCTCCACAGAGGCAGCAGCAGCTAATTCACCCTGGGCAGTGGAGCCGGGAAAGTGGCAGAGGAGCCAGGAAGGGGCCACAGAGGAGCAGAGGAAGGGCAAGAGGGCCCCAGGCCTGCCTGTGGTGGTGGCACGAGGCGGCGGCAGAGAGGCAGGATCAGGCCCGAGGGGCTGGCGCGCAGCGGCAGAGGCAGGGAGCAGGATCAGGTCAGAGGGGCAGGATCAGGCCCGAGGGGCTGGCGTGCGGGAGCAGAGGGCGGCGGCTGGCAGCGTGGCCTGATCCGGTCCCAGGCCTTTGTAGGCAGGGGTTAAGGTAAGGTACGGGGCAGGAGACCGGCGGTGGGAATGGAGGGGTCCGGACTCGCGAGTCACTGGATCAAAGGGTCAGGACAGGGGGCCTGGGGAAGGGTGGAGGGAGCTTGGGGACAAGAAGACTAGGTAGGGGCTTGTGGGGGCTTGGTAGAGGTGGAGGGGACTATGGACAGCTAGAGTGGGGACTGGATGGGGGGTTGGGGAGGGATGGAGGAGATTGGGGGACTGGAGTGGGCCTGGGGAGGTGTGAGGAGGTTGGGGGGGTTGAAGGAGGGTGGAGTGAAGATGGGGGAAGCTGGGGGCCTGGGGGGGTTCGGAGGGCTGGAGTGGGGGTTTGGAGGCAGGGACCTTAGGGAATAGGGATGGATGCTGAGGAGGCCATGGGGAAGGAGAGGTCTGATGTGGGCACTAGTGGACAAGGTTGGGGTGATGTGGATTTGAGGCTGTGCTTCATTTGTGAGGAAAGAGCTGGTGGGGCTCAAGCAGTTTGTTTTGCATTCATATCTGTTTGTAGTGTAGACATAGCCAAAAAGTAATTCAGTGAAGTACATCCCAGTGGGAATCCTCAGTTTCCTTTCTTTCCCCTTCCCTTTAATCAAATATGAGGCCCCAGGCAACCCAACTCTTTCCCCACTGAATTGTAATACGTAATATAAAATCAACTTGGAAAAAAATATTTACTTGTTT
>ML685801.1:1360345-1390885 GCA_007922175.1 Pelusios castaneus
CCACCGGAAGCCCTGCAGCTGGGCTAGGGGGCTGGCTGTGGGCAGTGTATGGTGGGACAGGTGCCCACCATGCACTGCTCTTCTATCACAAAGGAGCATTCACACAGTGAATGCTCCTTTGTGATAGAAGCAGCACGTGTGTACACGAGAAAGCGCTATATTTAGTTTCTCGTGTGTACATAGCCTCAGTGTCTTTTTCCAATTCAATTTAATCCATTTTGGGAGTGGATCAAGCTAAACTGGAAGAAGTCAACTGTTATTCCAGAACAAGAATACCCACACAGAGAGCTACCATGGAATAGTTATTGCACTTTCAATTCACACTGCCTTATTCCAAAACAACTTCCCCATGTAGACAAGGCCTTATAAGAAAAGAGAAGATACTTTTAAAATAGCCCATTTTCTAGGATGGTCGTTCTAGCAGTCCCTCTGCTATGCAAAGAAACACAATAGAAATACCCTTTAGGACCCAGGGGTTGAGATTAACCCTTAGAACACTGCCTGACTCCCTTGGGAAGGAAACCTAATAGTGGTGGAAGGACTGAGAAGAAGTCTCCAGAGAGCTTGAAAGCTGGGAGTGTGGGTGGGTGGTTTCAGTTAGGGAGACTGAGAACTTGCAAGTGACTATAGCTATTGCAAAGAGATTTGTGTGCATGGGGCCTGGCACAACTGCTAAATAAAACTGTCATTGGCTATTTGAAATTGATCATTTGGAACAGATTTCTTAAATTATCAAAAGCAACGTTACACGTTAATCACCCTCCGAAACCACTCTTAAAACCACATTTGTATTGCTTCCAGTGTTTAATACATAGAATTTTTTCAAGGAGTGTTATTGTTTGTTCAAAGCATGCTGCTTTTGTTTCTACAGCAAACTGTGTGGGTGGTATTTAAAGAAAGATCCACCAAAGTTTGCAGCATATGAAATACAACAGGTTAGGAAGAGTAGATAGTTATTGTATCCAGTACAGTCATTTCTTGCACTCTGTGGGCTTTTCTTCTCATTTTTGCTTGCTAAATAATGTATTGAAGGCACAACTGAGGCTGAAAGCAGAGAACACACAGTAAATCAATTTCTTTGTATATGTAGGATTTGCATATAGGGTCACTTTGTCTTAATACATCTCATTCTAAGTTAGCTGTAAATATTTCTAAAATACACTTCGCACTGCAGAGGTCCAGACATTCATCTGGTGGAAAAAGGCAGAGCTCTGTCAATTTCAAAGGAGAGTCCCCCAATTTATACTAGCTGAGGATCTGATCTCATGTCTTTTGGTCAGGAAATCTGAGGCTGCACTTTATGAAATAAAGATATAAAGACAACTGGTCGGGTTAGCAGGAGAGTTTGAAGATATTTAAGTTAGTGTAGCAAATATCCTTTGGGCCTTCAAATACACATCTTACTCACTCTTACATTTGCTTACAATTGCTTAGAGTCAAATAATTTACACATATTGGTGATGAGTTTGATCCAGTGAGTTAAACAGGTTCTCAGTACAGGAAGAAAGGTGACTACATATGATTTTTACTCTCATACTCCTACACAAGTTTAGTCTTTGTTAGAATACTGCGTTGAGATTTCTCAAAGTCCACTGCATGTCATCCCTCATTCTGGCGCTTTTACTTTTAATATTATAACTCAGTCTCCCACATTTAGTGAGACCTTAAAACCAGCAGTGATTTAATTTGTTAGTCTTCTCCCTTGCTGACATCCTTACCTCCTTCACTTCTAATTTCTACTCCCAGGAGCTTTAATCCCACACAGGCATTGAGTAATTGTTCCATTCCATTGGTGCTGGCGCCCAAACGTTCAGCAATGGCATCTGAAGACAGGGGCCCTTCTGACTCCAGCAGTAGATCAAACACTCCCAGTTCACAGGCAGTGAACATAACCTGAAAGCAAACAGGATGGTGGAGGGGAGTAAAAAAAAGTGCACATTCCCACTGGTAAGCAGCTCCTTAGGACAGAAAACACTTCAAGTAGTTAAAAAAACACCATTAAAGTATTTTTCAGCTATCCAAATTCTGTAATTAAATTACATTGAGTTTTAGCACTGAAGCCATTGTTTAACATGGTACTGTTTCTTTCATTTCTCTTCCTTGTTGAACTCTCCAGTAAATAATCATGCATTACGGCCAGGTATTGTGGACACTTTTTTTTTCTGTTGTCGGTTTAGAACAGACCCTTACAACAACACAGTAAAGGCACTATTCTAGGACTAAGAGAGTGATGATCTGATGTATTGTAATAAAAAAAAAAAAAAAAAGGGGGTTGTGTTTCAAAGCCAAAAAAAATCCTAAAAGCTTTGGCGCTCTTAGCCAGATATAATAACCAATGCCCAAATTGAAACAAATGTCTTTCTATTAACCATGAAATGCATAATGCGAGATTGTCTGTTTTACTATTGTCATATGAAATCTTTTTAAAAAGCCAGAGTATGGCAATTCTAATCTTCTGGTTGTCAGGAGCCTTTGTATACATCCACAGAGTTCCCCCTTTCCTACGCAGAGATAATACTAATCACATTATCTTCCAAAAATATATTTTAAGACTGTGAATTTAAAAAATGTTGGCCATTCACAGACTCTCTGGCTATGTCTATACTTGTTAATTCAAGTCGACTTAGCATGTCCACACTTAAAATTTAAGTCGACTTAGAGGGGACCCTACAAAATTGACCTAGAGCATCCACACTGGACATCTAGGTCGACTTGTAGGGTCTAGGTGGACCTGGGACAGGTCCACAGTGGCAGGGGGGACACCCCTTGCCAAGTGCCAGGGGGCTCAGCCTTTGCCCCATTGTACCTTGGTACAATGGGGCAAAGGGGGACAGGGACCCTGGCAGGGCATAGGGGCAGGGTGGGCAGGGCTCTGCCCTGCCCTGTGGGGGGGGGGGCATACCAGGCTGTGGCAGTGCCAGCCATCCTGGCAGGGAGGGCAGTGGAGAAGCCTTGGAGGCCCCTAAGTCAACTTTAAGTCGACTTAGGGCTACTCCATGTCTACACTGGCTTAAGTCGAAATTGTTATTGTTTGATCTAGTCCATGTTCTCCCCACAGTGAAAAGGAGACTCACTGGACATTTTATTTCCCTATATACACCTATGAATAGTGTTTCCTGTTTTGCCGCATTGGATTTTTTCAGAACAAGAAATAATAAATACTAATTGGAATACATGGTTTGGAAAAAATCTTCCAAAAATGGCAATGAAATCTCTGTCTTGAAAGACAGTCATAAAATTAAATCAGTGTTCCCTCTAGGAACACAATCGGCCAAAACATAACTAAGTCACTGTTCTGTTTGCAGTACAAGATAAATAGATATGCAAAATTCACTAGAGGTAAGAATATTTTTGCCAAACTGTATTGCTCTGCATTCGGATTTTGCAAAATCAAAACGAAGAATTGTTTGGATCTATGGTCTACTTACCCAAAACCCCCAAAATGTAGAGGTAAACAGAGATATCCTATTACTGGCAAAACAGAAACGCATGATTGTGAGTGATTTTAATTTAGCGAAACCTCATTTGGAAGACTTTATAATAATACAACTTGGTTCAGACCTGGATGCCATTTACCCAGCACCTCTAAATTCAAGGAAATTGGATAAATGATCTAAGTGTTGGTCCATCCCTACTGGTGACGTGATATCTCTTACAGATTTTTTTTTTCTGCTAACTTCCATCATGCCTGTTTCACATTTAAATCTGAACTAGAAGCACATTGAGCTTAAAATTGGAACCAATTCTATTAAGTGTGTTCCTTTCTAGAGATTTAAATTAACCATCCAAAATTAGTTTGGAAATTTTTAGCTTCTTAGTTTTAATATAATTTCCAGGATTTATTTTTAATTCTTACCTTTGAGACTAAAAACCCATTGTTGTATTGAAATAAGATCTGAAGGTTGTCTTGGTCGTCTGTAGAGCTCATTTTCCTTCTGCACTCTGCCAAAGTTCCTGTCGCCTTTGTCACTGATCAGGGTTGCCAACTTTCCAATTTCTGAAAACCAGACACTTCTCCTCCGACCCCTCCCCTGTGGCCTCTCTCTCTCCTCCTCTCCGCATAACTAGCTGCCCTTCCCCTTTACAGCTAAAACTGGTATTTGACTCTTATGAAACAAAATGTAATTGCTTTGAATATTTTGAAAGGAAAAAAGATAAACTGATAGAGACATGTTTAAGGACCTGATTCTGAAAACTCCATTTCATCTGACTACTCCTTGCACCCAAGAGCGGTCCCATTAAAGTCAATTTAAAGTCAATAGGATTACCTGCATGAGTACAGATTATTCTTGTAGATAAATTTACAGGATTGAGCCCAAAAACTGTTACTGTGGAAAGGAATCAAACGGACTGTGCCAGTTCTATCTACTGAAGAGTATACAACTTTTTCAAATCTGCTAATATACTTTATCAATAGACTGAAATAGCTCTAAAGTTATTCACAAGCATAAATGTGACTACAGATTGAAATCCATAATAATTTATTTATAGAAGAGAAAGTTAAGGGAAAATGTTCAGCATCCTCTAATTTGTGTATACTCTAGCTCTGAACATTCAGTAACTTCACAGCTGAGGAAATTTATTTGTCCCAACCTCAATATATTTTTTTCTGTGATTTACAGTAGTCTAATTTTCTAAAATATATTATAACAAGCTATTTACCACAGACCATAGCTGTGAACCTGAGTGTGCCTTTCCCACTTCTCCTGCCTTCTAGAAATTTCACTAATAAATCACTGTGTATAATAAACCAGCTTTCTGACATGAATGCACAGCATTCCCTTAAAAAGAACGTTTCCGGACCTGAACGTTTGTGTATTACAACTTGCATGTGAATCCAAAAATATGAACAAATAATCATGAAAACATGTTAACTACCTTGTCTCTAAAAAAAAAAAAATAAAAAAAATTAAGCTTCAAAAAACTGGGAAGCACTCCAGCCAAACCAAAACCTTGTCATATGTCTCTGCATATTGACTTTAGATAGATCTAGCTTTTAAACTGTCAACAACAATCAGGGTAAGTATCTATTCTGCGTGCAGCAGTAATACAGGGTAACAGTTATTATGCTCACGGATCTCCTTCTGATTTCTTAAATCTTACACAAAGTACCTTTTAAAAAAACCAAATACACTTTGGACAGTGTTTGAAATGCACCAGAAATAAATAAATATATTTTGGGAGAAAAGATATTTCTTTTGCCCCATCCTCTCACCCCTTGGGCAGATGTTTATTTTGGGGCTGCTCCTGATAGCTGTGTGTAGGTGCTGGGATTTCAGTCATATTCAGGGGTTAATTCTGGGCTGTGAAGCTGGGGCAACTTAGATGAGACACTAAAGAAAGATTATAAAGTTCTGAGTGAAAACGTACAGCCCAGTCCAACCATGCACAGCACAACCCAAAACACCCTACATAATCCAAACACACGTCATCAGCGAAGTACAGGACACAACACAAACGAACAGCTCTAGCCTTGGCTCTCTGCCCCACAACATCAGCAGCACCGTGCACCATTCAGCCAAGTCATAGCTGCCTTCCTAAGCCAGCCAGAGCCCTGCAACCCTGTGGTGAGCCAGAGCCTCCGCACATTACCAGTAGCAGCTGGGCAAGTCATCGCCTCAAAGGAGGGTGATTTCATCTCTGGGACGTGCTGCTGGGAAAATCAGATCACAGCACCTGTCTAGGGGAGTGTAAAAGACAGTGTGAGTGTGTGTGTGTGTGTGAGAGAGAGAGAGAAATACGGTGTGTGAGTTGCACTCTTTCTTTCAGCACAGCACTCAGTAGTGTGAAGGCTTGTTCAGTCCAGCAGCAGTAGCCCCCACTAGTGACCCAGAGGCAGCAGCATAGCCGCCTGTCCCCCCACCTCAGCAGAGACCGGGCCCACGGACAGGAGGAAGACGACACCACTATATCAGCTCTGGCTGCCCCCTGCACAGCAGACAGGAGTCTTCCAGGAGTAGCTTGGCCAGGGCAGATCCAAACCAGGGCAGGAGCTGCAGCAGCTGCAGGAGGCCACAGAGCCGGTGGGGGGGAAGGGACCCATCCATGCTCTGAAGTGTCTCCTCAGCAAGGTGCACCTTGGGTGGTCACTCAGTTCGCCCACTCCTAAAGCCAGCAGTCTGCCTGCCCCACCCAGGACGATAGACCATTTCCCTGCCTGCCGCAGGGCAAGGCTATAAACCATGTACTCGCCTGCTGAGGGCTGGCGACAACTTGTTCAACTGCCCTATGTGGGGCTGGGCTATAGACCACTGACCCTGCAGATTAGGGACCTGTGCTCCTGCAAGCCTGCTAATTCCCCCTTCGATTGACCTGTACCTGCAGAAGCGTATCAGTGAGGCGGTGTGGCCTCCCTCAGACAGATAGGGAGGGACAGGCCAACGCTTTACACAAGTGCACAATAAAGGCTATGGATCAATAAGAGTTTTGGTATTAAAGGACATAACAGAGAAACCTTCATTCCTTCTTAGCTTCCTGCATTTATAGTGGTCCCGGCCAGAAGGGAGCTGGGAGAGCCGCCAGCCCCGCCTCGGCCAGGCAGAGTCAGCCATGCGCCGCTTCTTGGTCCCGGCAGAGCCAGCTGGCACGCGGTTGGCTCTGCCGGGACCAGCCGCCGCCTCCCGGGATCTCCAGCCAGGGTTCCAGTGGGGGATCCCCTCCCGCTGGAGCCCGGGCTGGGGAGCCCTTCTCCCCAGGACCGCGGCTCCCCTGGCAGGGAAACCGCAGGTCTGGGGAGAAGGGAGCAGGGGATCCCCAGGACAAGGGAGCCACAGTGACTCCCTTCAGCCAGGGAACCATGTGATGCTCCCTTGTCGCCCCTGACCAAGTCGACTTAGAGCATTCACACTGCTGAAGTCATCTTAAGAAGTCGTCTTAAGCAGTAAAGTCGATGTAAAACTAGGTTTTACAAAGTCGACTTTACTTTTCCTTAAGTCGACCTAAGCAACAGCTTAAGTCGACTTTAGAGAACTCCAGTGTGGACGCAGAGTAAATTAAGTCGACTTAAGCAGGCTTAAGCCTGCTTAAGTCGACTTAATTTACAAGTGTAGACGCATGCTCAATGCTGAGCTGTGGAGGATCTGAATGTGGATCATTTGAAGAATTAAGTTACTTTAGTTCAGCTATGTCTACTCTACTGAGTTCTGCCAGGAAAAGGTTTGCCAGCAGACAGCCACCGCTAGCTATCCTTATAGCAGTGCGTAGTTTACAAACAGCCTTTCTTTTGCTGGTGCAGTGCATCCTCACTAGAACCACTTCCACCAACAAAAGAGGCAGTGTGGAGCAGCTGCGAGAGCAACCTCTCAGTTCCCTGCAGAGAGCCCACAGGCTCCCTGCTGCCCCCAACCCTTGCCGGACTAGGGTCCCCAGCGGCAGCTTAGTAATTTCTCTGTCATGTACTTACTTCTTCCTCTTGTTCTAGATGTCAGCAACTCTGTGTCTAGTTCATCATAAAAAATATGACTGATTAATTATTTCTACACCATATAATTATCAATTTTTTTCATATTTTGATAAAATACAGTACATATACATGAACCAAAGCCCAATGAACAAAACCATTTTTTAGTATTTTATGTAATGTTACAGATTTGGCAAGGCTTGCTTGAAATAAATCAGTCTGTTCAAAGGCACTAACATTGCTCTCTCATGACAGGTGGCTCATATCCCACCCGGATATGAAGACGGTTGTTGTGATCTTCTAGAGAAAGAAAAGCTCTAGGCTAGGAACACTTCAGAGGATGGCTTTGCATCCCTGACCATCCTGGCTAGTAGCCATTGAAGCACCTGTGCTCCATGAACATATCAAGGTCTTTTTTTTAACCCTGTTATAGTCTTGTCCTTCACAACCTCTTCTGGCAAAGAGTTCCACAAGTTGACTATGTTTGGTGTAAAGAAATATTTCCTTTGATTCATTTTAAACCCGCTGCCTATTAATTTCATTTGGTGATTCCCTAGTTCTTGGGTTATGAGAAGGATTAACTAACACTTCCTTATTTATTTTTTTCACATCAGTCATGATGTTGTAGCCCTCCATCATATTCCCCCTTAGTTGTCTCTTTTCCAATCAAAAAATCCCAGTTTATGCTCCTTTCTATTTTCTTCAATCGAATTTAACTTCCACTTTTTAAAGGATGCCACATTTTGTGCCAGATCAGCATGCAATTAGCTGGTAAAGAGTGCCACTATTCTTTGGAATCCCAAAATCACTACAATGGGGTATAAGGCCAAATTCAATATTCCCATGCCAGCAGGGGGACCACCCGAACAATGCTTCCCCTTCCCACACTCCTGTTTTAGATCCTGGCCAATTCTTGCAAATACCCACTTAATTTCATTGACATTATGATGCACAATAACCATGAGTCTGCACCCTTCCTGTTTGGCAGTGTAGTTATGCTTCAGATCAGGATGTACAAACATCATCTGTAAAACAGTCAGACTCATTACAAGGAGTACAGGTTTCAAAGCAGAATAAAAAGTAAACATCACTTGTAACTGATTATAGCTAAATTTAGCACTTGTAATTCAAAATCAGATCCCATAATCCCTATAACACAGTGGTTCTCAACCTTCCTAATGCCGCACCCCTTTAATACAGTTCCTCATGTTGTGGTGACCCCCAACCATAAAATAATATATAACAATAGCACACAATATGTGTTTTCCGATGGTCTTAGGCGACCCCTGTGAAAGGGTCGTTCGACCCCCAAAGGGGTCGCGACCCACAGGTTGAGAACCGCTGCTAACATGACAAAAACATTCATCCTCATGAGGATTATAACTTACTTCTTGCATGTAGCTAACCAGAGGGGTAGGACACTAGCTTCTGAGACACACACATTGATCACCTATATACACAAGCATAAAGTTATTATTTACAAATGGGTTAATTGCATAGTGGCATTTTTCTTCAGTGGATTTTAAACACACATCTTGTACTTGAAGGGTATTTTTGTGGCATTCATATCTACGCCTACATTTCTTTAAACCTTCTTCCAATGTTGATGTCAATTTTTTTTCTTCACCACCCACAATCTGTATGTAGCAACACATTGCATTTATCTTGTTTGCTAGCATATTTCCTTAATGCTGTTAAGAGCACCTGTCCTTTCTCCAACTGCTCTCCATAGGTCCCTTCTCATCCATCTCTTGCCAGATCCAGGAACCTTATGGTGATTTATCCAGTTTTTTCAGATTTCAAATAATGGTTGAACAAACTGCTCACAGGGGGCTCAAGTCTTAGATGACTTTTTTTTGAGGGAGTGTTTGGTGGGGAGAGGGGTAATTTCCAGTTGCTTCTTTGCATAGATTTGAATTACATATGGTTTCAAAATTCACACTCCTATACATTTTACCTCATGGGGTTCCCGGTGGATCCACTTTCCCATCATACAGGGCTGCATGTTAATAACTATTTTACCAAGGCTCCATTCTTAATCACATTAATATCCAAACTTTCTTTAGCCCTCTTATAACTTTCTTGAGAACCCAGGGCCTCCAAAATGCAGGGCAAAGGGACTTCCTATTCCCCTCCTGGTGTCCCTCTGTAGCCTTCCTCCCACAGATCTTTTTGTCCAATGATTGGGGAAGAAAGGGATTGATTCTGCCTAAAATGAATTTTTCCCTGGGTGCTGTCCATTTGGGGATCAGTCTACAAATAAACACAATTGGCATTACCATAACAACCTGTCAGTTCCCACCCAGCAACAACTGTATCCACCTGGGTAGCTTAACAAATTCATTTCCCCATTTCCCCCTGTGTACACATGAAGATGGTGTGGTTGCCACCAATGTGATAGGGATTCCATATGTAAGCATGGGAATGGGCCCACTGTTATGGGGAACATTCCTGGCTCGTACACCACCCCGCTGAAGGTGTCTAGCACAACGATCTGAGTCCTTGCTCCCAGTTCCTTTACCCAGAGGTCTGCCTGATCTCCCACTCTCCTGTGTGGCAGCACCCTGGGCCAAGGATTCCTGGAGGCTCAACCCACAATTCTGTCATGGCCATTTGGGGCAGTGGCTAGTTTGTCCCCACTCTGGGATGCTGACTGCACTGGGCACTTCCCTGGCCCACTGAATACAGTTCAAAGCAATACAATTTATTAAACACACGGTAATTAAAAATCAAATTAAAAAAATAAAGTAAAAGGCAAACACCAAGGGACGCCCTGCTTCCTCCTTAGCTTGGCCCCATTCTCTGCTTGTCCAGGCATGTCAGTCTAGTAGGTCCAGCTCACATGGGGCCGGATGAGGACTTTCCTGGCTCCCTCATTGGCCCATCTGCCCTGTCAATCAAGCTGATCTGGCACATTGGCCTCTCCTCATTGGCCCCGAGGCTGCCTGTTTCAGGGTCCTGCTTCCCCAAGAAATGGCCAATCAAAAGACCCATTTAGATTTAGTAACAGTCCCTTACGCATTTTTGCCAGCGTATAACATTTGTAACCCAGTGTATTGTGATACATTGGCAGTATTTTATCATTTCCACGGTAATATTTATTGTGTCCAGATCCCAGTCTTTCGATTTTACTGAAGTGGGGTCATATTCATATAAGGGGACTAAAGGAGTAATTTGTTCCCTGGGATGTTGGGGTCAGTAGTGAAGTCAACAGTATTGCTCACTTTACATTTCACTGTCAATCACAGATAGATTCCTCACCCAACACACTGGGTTTCTGATTCACATCACCGAAGAAGCAGGTCTGCAAACCAAATGCCAGCAACAATAGCACACAGGGCGTATTGCTGTCAAGATCTGCCAGCATTCACATGGTTAACAATGCAAAATACAAAGTAGAACCAGGAGCGGAGTACCATGCGGGCCAATGGGACACATGCCCAGGCCCCTCTTCCCTGCCAGCACAGGGGGGCGGGAGGGCGGCGGAGTGGGGCAGGCCAGCCCAGAGGCCGGGCTCTGCACTCCCGCCCCAACTCTGGGCAGGCCGATCTGCCTCCAGGGGTGGGCCTGCCAGCCAGCCCTCAAAACTGACAGGGCTGACCGGCACATACAATACAGCCTCCGGCATGGCCTTCGTGCCGCACCAGAAGCTGCTCTGCATGTTCCAGTTGGCCCCACCACTCCTAGGGGCCAACCCTTTGGTCCCAAGCCCCTTCCCAGCTCTGGCCTGCCTACAGAGGATGAGAACCCTAGGCTTGTGGGGGGACTGGTGAGAGATCCAGGCCCCGATCTGCCTCTGAGCAGAACAACCGTCCCCCTCCCTATGATGAGATATCCAATGCTTTTTGGTTAAAAAAAATAAAGAAATAAAGAAGTGTCGGTCCTTGGCCAGGGACCTGGGGCTGCATGGCTGTAGAAAAAAAGGTGCCAGAACCCCTGAGTACCATCACACACACAAAAAAGCAGCCTGGAAATATCACTAGAACATTTAAGCTAGCTCATTAACTTTTACTCAGACCCAACAGGCCCAAGTCCCTCTTTCCCACCCCCTTTTATCCAGGAGCTGACTCTGGTGACTGGGAGCAAACTTTTTACTGTGCTTAGCCCCTGATTTGTGGCTGGGCCCCTGAGAATGGAGGGTGGACCTGGCCTGAGAGGAGGAGAGGCACAGCACAGGACCCAGCAGGGCACCTCTGCTCCGCTCCCGGCTATGGCTGTGGAGTCCGATGGCCACAGCTGCGAGCAGGGAAGAGCTGTCAGCGCCTCTGCCCTGCTCATAGCCACAAGCGCTGGCACCTCTGTAAAGTAAATTACATAAAACAAGCTAGTCATTTAAAATTAAACATCTCTTGCTAAGTTATATTGGACTATCCCAAATATTTTCTTTTTGTGAATGTACATGATGGATAATTTATGTAACGCTTTGAAAGTTTGTTTGAGAGGGGTAGTAAGCAATTGAATGTAAAAAGGTAAGAGGTTTAATCAGTGAATCAATAGACCATAAACTGCAAACAGAAAGCAGATGGCAGATCAAACAACCTGAAAAATAAAAGTACCACTGTTGAAGTTATAGTCCAAAGTTTATTAAGATGAGAACGATTTTAGTGCAAGAGACAATTACAGGAGATAGTCAAAAGCCATACAGGAGTCCAAGAAAACAAAGAATTTGGGAAAATCTGAGGTATTTCAAATGTTGCCTCATTTATCCGTTTCTGCCAAAAGTGTACCAAAGGGCTGTGGTTTCAAATGCAGGAGATGAAGAATCCCAGCTACAAGTACTACAAGTTTCTTCTTAAGCTAATCCTGCTTTTGATGTGTATTTCTTCGTTTGTTCTGAAGAGTGGATCTTTAACCTGCAAATGAATATGATGGGATTCCTTTCACCCCTAGTCCAGTTATCTATTTAAAAACAACAGGGAGAGGGAGAGAGAATAATTGATGAGTCATATTTCTTTCCACAGAGTAATTTTTTCTAAAAGATTGTGTCTAACTTGCATATCCTGCTATTTTCTACATTACAGCTCTTTGCTAGTTATTCATTTTAACCCACTACTGTTTCCAAAGAACTGGAATTTATAAGCCCTGGTTCCCTTCTCTTGACAACCCTCTTTCCAACACACCTGGACCTCAACCCTACAACAGACTGGGTATGGCTCCAGGGATGGGCCTGCATGCACTCAGTTGCATGATCAGGACTTTAAATCTATGGGACATGCATAACAGGCTGGCCTGCCCCTATAAGGGCTTGGAGCAGACAACCCTGTTCAGCCTTGCCAACAATTAGCAGCCTGCCACCCGAGGGACTAATTAGGTCAGAGGACAGCCTGAAACACCTGGAACTTAAAAGGGCAGAGAAAACTCAGTCTGGGGGAAGAACCACAGGGGAGCATGTTGGGCTTCTGTGAAAGGCCCTGAAGTGGGGCCTGGAAGAAACAAGGGATTCAGCCCTCTCTTTTAGAGCAGGGAAGATGAAAGATAGCCCAGGGACCTGAAACTATGAGGGTGCTCGAGGGAAAACATCCTGGGAGTCAGTGCTCAATCCACGTGATCTCCCAGCAAAAACAGAAAACTCAGATGAAGGGAAATTGAAGAGATGGCACATGCAGCACCACACATGCAGCTAAGTTGCTACAGGGCATGCATGTGCTATGCCAGTCACCAATATTAAAAAAAAAAGAAAAAAACTAGTGATCTAAGTTATAAATAACTCTTGAGTAGATAACAAATTTCCCCTACTTGTTATAGATTACCACAAAACAAAAATTCTCTAGAAGTGCTTAACCCTGCTAAAGTTGGGAATTTTCTTAAAGGGGGCGGGGGGAGAGCTGTATGGAAAATTATGGTTGCACAAAACATTAGCTATGTCCGTACTCCTTACAAGTTTAGAATTAGTCTAAAGACTAAAGATTAAAAAACTAGCAATTTTCAAATATAGCAATAGGGACCAAAAAATTTGGAAATCAAAAACCGAAAAACAATAGCTTTAAAGTGATACGGTATATTCAGCCTGACCCCCAACTACCTTGAAATCAAAAGAGAATTCTTTCTGGCCTTTTAAAAGAAAGGAAACAATTTGATCACCTTGAAAATACCGCCAGCCTGTGGTTGCTGTTTAAGCCTCTCATCATCCATTCCTTGACAGGCAGAAGTCACATATAATTCTGAAAAATCCTGTCCACCAAAACAGCAGGAAGTTGTCGTGTTAACAGGAAGCTTCACAGTCTGGATTCTTTTTCCTAGGGAAAAAAAAATTGCTCGTTGTTGGTTTCTTTTCTACAGAGATTTTAACAAAATTGCCAATAACCAGCACGGAGCCATATGCTGCACAGAAATACCAGGGCAGAGGAGGGTATGTGTGTGTGATTTAGCAAGCAGGGAAGAATTCTAGGTTCTACTTTCAACTCTGTCATCTACTCCCAATATAGGTTTTGGCAAGTCACTTAATCTCTATTTCCATAAATGGGGCCTGATCCAAAGCCCAAAGAAGTCCACAGGTGTCTTTCCCATTTGTTAATAAATAAATAAATAAATGCATTAAACTCTCATAATTCTGTTACCTCTTATCCCAAATCCGTTGAATGCTGTGTCTCCACAAATGTAGTCCCCAGGACCTATGAAGCTGGAAAATACTATCCTTAAACTTTGAACTTAGTATGTGAGCAATGCTCAGGGATGTATATAATTAAGTATTGTGATGTACCTAATTATTTCCTGCCCCTCTCAAAATTAATGAAGGGACCCTACAGAAATATGTTATGCTAATATGTTATTGACAAAAAAGACTGGGTAATTGAGAAGCAGTGCTTATGATCCAATTATGTTCTGCACCTGGTAAGAAGTATTTGTTATTGCTGATGTGTTTGTAAGGAATGAAATAATGACCCCTTGAAAGAGGTTTTAATTCATTAGCAAGGGCCTGTTGCCACAGTTGTCAATAATAATGACTGGATTAAAAATATCTTTGGGTTATCAATGAGATAAACTGAGATACCAGAAAAGACATTCCATAAGTAATAAGGTAAACTGAGATATCAAAACCTACATATTGTGGGAAAGTAATTTTTCATTCCAACAAGAATTTCTTTGTCTCATGCCCTATAAAAGGAAAGATTCTGGGCATTAGATTGGGAATGAAAACTGCCAGCATTTCATAAATTACAGAGGAAAGAAAAAGGTTGTCAGCTTGTCACCATTCATAAAGCCTGGTAAAGCAAACTTTATTCTATATCGTATTCTGTATAGTGCTGAACTCAGTTGTGACAATCTTGCAATAATTCCAGTTGGGCCTGTTATTTTGATACCTCGCATTAATTAATTATTATTATTATTGTTATATTCAAACACAAAAGCAGACTTCAAGGGGCTCTGGATCAGACCCACATAAGACTAGGGTGGCAATGCTTAACTGAACTTTGCAAAGCATGCAGATGTCTACATAATTATTACAGAGACACGGGAATTAACATGCCAGTGCTCCATTTGGCCAAGCATCCTGTTCCCAGTAGTAGCCAGTAACAGATGCTTAAAAAGAAGTCTTGAGAAACTCATTATGAACAATTACAGAAAAACCTGTCTGTACAGGCAGAAGTTCTTTTTAACCTCAGGCAGTAAGTGCTTGTCTTAAGATCTGAATCATGAGGGTTTATATCCATTATATATTTTTATTCTATTCAGAATATAGATATTTTGCGCTTTTCAAGAATTCTGCTGATGTCTTCTATATTTCTGTATTTTCTTTAAATACCATTTCCTCTCTTGCCTTCTCCTCCCCTTATTTATGTTGAAAATCCTTGCAGGTAGAAACAATTCAATGATGTATCGAAAATACAGTATTTTATGGTGCAATACTTAAGGAGTAAAAACTCCTAGCTCTACTGAAGTCAAAGAGAGCTATACCATGGACTTCACCAGGCCAAGATTTCACCCTTGTAAAACAGGTAATTTTGTTTACTATTTTACTTGCCAACAAAGCCTTTAGCCACACCCAACAAGCTACTCTTATTTCATTTTCTAAATGAAATACTAGCACAATCAGTCCACAACAATGGTTACATGGCCCATATTTGAGAATGAAGTCCATAAATGAGATTTCAGAAAAGAATGAGTTAGTACTTGGTTTATTTAGAACCAAGTAGTATGTAGAGTAAAATATTCCTTTAAAATAAGTATTACCTTGTCTTATGTCAAAACAAAATTTCATAGACCATCATGTTGCCCATTCACCTAGCTTTGTTAGGTGTCTCTGTAGTTCATTACAGTCTTTTCTAGGCTTGACTAAAATTCCTCAGACCTCTCAACCTGCCAAGTCCCAAATATGGGAAGTTTAATGTGACAAAGACTCAAAATAAGGGAAGCAAATTCACCTGCTTGTGCGCACACACACTCAGACACAAACACACATGAATTATTCGTGCAGGGAAGTTAAAATGGTGTGGGATTCTTTAAAGAACTCCATAACCTCAATTCCATGATTATTAGGGTGTGAATAATTTACACAATAAAAATGAGTGGACACCACAGATGCACGAAACATAGGTAACTTTTGTACCAAAATGAGGTTCTATCTAAATAAATTTGTGACATCAGACAGTTTTGCCATTTCACTGCTTACCTCTCCTTCCAGGCCATTTACCAATATAGTAAACACTGCTCCCCGACAGAAAAAAAATGTAAGAGACAGCAAATTCAAACAATCTTGCACATGTAATACCAACCATTGAAACAATTCAGCTATATTACCATCTACTGGCCAAACTGGAAAGGTACAGGTGCAGATTCTAACACAAAATAAATGTGTAAAACCCAGCAACCACATATAAAGCCATATAAAAATGTGTAATAGAAACATCTCCTGTTCCTCATTTTCTTCAGCCATCATATCCTCTCCAATACAGATAGCACGATGATCACAAAGGTGACATATCTACAAGACTAACTTTTAAGAAGAATTTTAAATGAAATAATCCCATATCATTTTTGTATCAATTAGCAGGGAAGGTGTAGATGTTTACAAAATTAATATTGGAATGAGGATTTAACACAAAAGCTGTTCATCCACAGTACAATGCGTACAGACACACTACCAAGAAAGCATAAGACCCAACTGCCCCTTAGCTTATTTAATGCAAAATTTCAGATCATCCTCTGTGAGGACTCAACTTACCTGTCTCAGGGTCTAGACGTATCACTCTACCTCCATCATAACAGGCTACCCAGAGTTTGCCTTCTGTATCAATACACATTCCATCAGGGATGTTTTCTTCCTTTTCTAGCTTGTACATATTCCTGCGATTGCCTACAAAAGGAGATTAACAGGCATCATGCACTAGACACAAGTTATGGGGAGTTAACATTTTCCTCAATCATACTTCTTAGAATTAACTAAGAAGGATTATTTTCCAGTGCTGCACTGAACACAGCTTCCTACACTCCTCCAGCGAAGAGCATATATCAAAGCATTGCTACTAGTGAGTTTGTTTCTGCAGATGGTTATTATTCAGCTTGAGAGCTTATAAATCAGTTTGACTGTCAAAAGCACAATGATTATTTTTGGTGCTCTTTTCTGATGTGCCAGCCATATTTTTCCTCTAACTATAAATTAGGTAACTACTGAGTTCATTATAGGAATTAATAACTTTGTGTAATCCTAAACGGATTCCTTCACATCTGTATAGTGTTTTATAGGCTGTTTGGGACACCTGAAAAACAGATTTTTTTCTTCAGTCCAACTGAGAACTGGAGCCATTTCAATAAAAAAATTCCTGGGACACACTATTAATTGCTGTTCCAAAACAAAGCTGACATTCAAAATTTATGAAATCAGCAGAAAGTTAAGAAAACCATGAACTCAAAAGGACACTGTCAATTAAAAAAAAAAAAAAAAAAAGACACACTTATATGAACGCTTTATGGAGCTGCCACAGAGGGTAGGTGCCCCACACAATGCAGCAGTGAGCCTCCAAGGCATGGATGCTGGATTTCAAGCCCCTCTACTTCTCTCCTGCAGCAGGGTTTGGGCTCTCATCCCCATCAGCCCCATTTTGTCATGGTTATTTTTAGTAAAAGTCAGGGATAGGTCACCGTTCTGTGAATTTTTGTTTACTGCTCATGACTTTTACTAAATATAACTGACAAAATCTTAACCTTACACATACATAATTTAATAAAGTCATAATATGACAACTCATTTAACTTCTCTGGGCCTACTTAGAGGATCTGTTTTATAACTTGATTTCTGCTAACTTGTTTTAAAAATGGTTTTAATGTTCAGCACCGATGATGTCAAACCACATTTAAACTAACTCTAAAAATGTGTTCTAGGACCAGGTATTAAGTTGGACCTGCGTCATAAATGATTTTTTTTTCTACTTAAAGATTGAAAGAAAGAAATTGCACAGAAAGTAACTTTAAAATATTTTAGCATAAAAAGAATTCGTACAAATTTTTCCTGTTTGCAGGTCATAGTCAAAGGCATCCACAGAGTAAGACAGGCTATCAATGTAAAAGAAAGTCTTGTGATCCAGCGACCAATCCAAGCCATTAGAGATGTCCACCTGATCAAAGTGCTTCACTACTGAATGATCAGGGAAGAGTGTATACAGAGCACCTTGGTGTCTCTCTAGCACAGCAGGTCGAATCTCTTCAGCCATGGTACCTACAAGAATCAAAGGGTCATTCATTAGAGAAAACAGTTCCACAGAAGCCAAATGCACTCCTTTTAGAGAGGCGATGACTGCCCTGACAAACTTTCCTCAAGCCTTGCCTAGGTTTTCTCCTTAAAAGCATTCAAAACGAGATATAGTTGAAATCACAAAGGGAAAGGGAAAATTGGGTATTTGCATTTAACAGAGGAAGAGAAATAAAATTAAGCAAAAGATGATTTTAAAGATTGTGGCTCCAAAGGAGTTGAAGGCAAAGATGTTAGCATTGTTAATTAACCAATGTTTTCAAACATTAAGATGGTAGTCACAATTTAATGCCCCATCCCACCCAAACCCTCCTGCCAAAAAAACACAAACAAGCCCACAAACAAAAAGAATAATATATTACATGTCTGAGATACAGGAAAAAATTGCACTAACTTTAGAATCAGGGCTACAAAAGTCTTAAAATATAAAAATAATTTTGGGGGATTTTGTAAGAGAAAACTGAAGTTAAACCTTGAAATTTTAAATGTGTATCAGACACACACCCTGCTTCGAAAACATTTTGCTGTATGCTTAAGTTGTTTTTACAAATATCTATAGATTCGGTGCATAGGAAACAAAACAACAACATGGCACAGCAAGTTTCCCTCTTTAAACATATTTGCATTAGTATTTTCCAAGTACATTCAAAGAAGTCATGCATGCCAAATTCTGAGACAAGAATTTTTACACTAGGCATGCTCTAAACAAGAGCTTCTCTTTCAAAAACATTTAATAGGGGAGTCTTCTGCAGTGATACATTTATAAAAAAATGGATTATATCAATGTTACAGTTTAGAATTAGATTTGGCAAGAATTGAAAGCAAGACCATGACCCTATTTCCACCTGACAGATAGACAGACACAATTCCTGCATCCACGAGGGTTCTTTATAAATTGTCCTTTACAGATCACAGGGGAAATGTACTGAGGAAGACTGGGAGAGTTCAGCATACCTGCAAAAAATCTCCCTGCAGGGTCCACTTTCCCGTCATTGAACCTGTTGTTCGGTTTATCCTTGTCAACATGACCAATAGTGGTTAGCGACTGGTCTTTCCATTTTAAAGCAGCAAACCTGGTTCCCACGGTAACAATATAATCCCCCGATTTCCGAAGGGCCACACAGCTAACAGGAGCATCTAGAGACACCATAAGAAAATGGAGGTGAGGGGAGAAGAAAAATACTATAATCATAAATATAACAGCTCTCACTTTCTCCTTCCACTCCCATGTTGACACTAATTGCAGACATGTCTATTTGGGCATGTCTCCAGGCCAAAGTGCCAGCCACCTGTAACCAACCTATGATTACTCATCACAGTCACAAGCAAGGTTGAAAATACTGCATTCATGCCCAGATGCTATTTTTTTTTATTTTAATGTATTTGGCCAAGGCATGCACAAGTAAAAGTCTGAATAACGCTTGATAATTAATTGCACTTTAATTAATGTGTGCCTTCCTGGGTGCCATGGGCCATCCATCATTCACTAGCTGGTGGCATTTACCATGTGACAAAAAAAGATTGTATGGTGCATGCTTGTGCACACTCATGGAATTCTATAGCTGAGAACAATGAACTAATATTGGGCACAAAACACTAATCAAATAATATCGTGAAATAATTTATAGACTGCAAGTTCTTCGGGGAAGGCATTATACTGTCCCATATAGCTATACACAGGTACCTAGCAAGGAGGGATGATCCAATGGTTAGGGCACTAGCCTGAATTTTGGGTGACCTGGCCTGCCACAGACTCTCTGTGTGACGTTGAACAAGTCATTTCTTCTCTCTGGGTCTCAGTTCTGTACAATGGGGATAACAGTACTTATCTCTAGAGCCCTGCACGGATACAAAATTTGTATCTGCATTTGATCTGTGATCTGCAACTGTGTTCTGTGGATATAAAGCAGACATCTGTAGAGCTCTACTCATCTCACAAGGGCATTATAAAGATATATGTGGTAAAGATTGTGTGATGACAAGAAACTACATTTAAAATAAACTAGTAGGGCCCAAATATTATAGTTTATTTATATTGCATAAAATTGTAGAAGCCCCACTCTTGGTCAGGATCCCATGGGGCTATACTTTGTATAAACAAAGATGACAAAAAGAATTGATCAGATATACTATAAATTAACAATAAGCTACATAAAAAACCTAAATTTTTTTTTTAAATATTTCAATTTAAAACATTTTTAAGACAAATCTATCTATATCTACTAAAGCCACTTAAATTAATTTAAAAGATAATATTTAAGAAATACATGTTTTCTGCTGAAGTTTTGAAGGAAATCAAACTCACTGAACTACTGAAAGTAGCCAACCGAGCATCCAGAACCAGAATTTTCTCAAAATTTAAACCAGCTTTTGACAGCCTCTTCTGCAGGTGCAGAGAGATTATTTTCTTCATTTCAAATTTATTCAACTCATTTAGTTCAATGACAAGCTCATTCAAAATTGAGAAACTGATTGAAATTTTCTTGAAAAAGGAGGAAAGCTTGTTCTCCTTTTCCAATCTATAAATAAAAATTAGGTGTAAAACGATGAGACTTAGTAGTTCTAAAATCTTGGAAAGATGTGATAACCAGAAACAGTCACTTCAATTCATTTGCTACAGATAACATTTCCTTTGTTTAATATAATGAGTTTTTTTTAAAAATGCAAAATAGGTTTTGAAAAATGTACATAAGAATAATACCACATGTAAGATTGCATTCCTAGTTAAATAAAACCATTTTAAAATGCTCTTTTTGTGCACAGAACTGAATTCCAATTTTCATAAACACAGCTTTGACACAAATGAGTTAAAAAATCATTTAGCTAATGAGAAATGCACCATTCATCATTTTCTAACAATAAAGAAATAAACATTAAAAATGAATAAATGTATGCTAAGCAACGTAAATGCTTAAATAAAATGTATACATATTATAGTGTATTCTACTGGTTAGCATAAAGTACCAAATTAGATCAAATAACTGAGACTCATCCCTTCTTTAGGAACATAGCTAAAAAGCACAAATGCAAAACAAGATTAAAATCTATTATTTAAAAAGGATTCCCATTTGCCAATTTACATCAAATTAAAATCAGTGATTTAAATCAATCCACTCTGTTTACAGTAATGTGCAACTGAGTTTACCAGAATAGTAATAAAAAAATAAATGTCCAAGGTAAGCAGTATACTGAGGTTTCTTTTACATATTACAGCTGGATACTACTAAACTGATGGGCATGTTTGGCTAGGCAAACATGATACAGTCCACTCAGTCCTACTTCTTGTTCACCCAATCACTAATACAAACAACTTAATTTACATTTACAGGAAATAATGTTGCCCACTTCTTATTTACGCCACCGGAGAGTGAGAATAGGCATCCAGTGTTGCAATGTATTTATGTGCCAGATATGCTAAACAACCACATGCCCCTTCATGGTTCAACTTGAAGGCACTAACATTTCACACTGTATTGGTTTTGAGTGCAGTCATGTTAAAAAAAAATTTTTTTTTTTAAATCTACATTTAGTAAGTTGCATTTTCATGATAAAGGGCTTGCACTACAGTACTTCTATGAAGTTAATTGAAAAATACTATTTCTTTTGTTTATCTTTTTTACAGTGCAAATTTTGTAAAAAAAATAAAAAGTGAACACTGTACACTTTGAATTCTGTGTAACTTAAATCAATATATTTGAAAATGTAGAAAAAAATCCAAAAACATTTTAATGGCTATTCTATTATTGTTTAACGCTGCAATAAAAACTGGGATTCATCATGATTTTGTTTTCAATCTCATGACTAATTTCAATTATTTCTTGACAGTCCTACTTTATGCATGTGAGTCTCAGTTTTACGGAAAGCCACAGGTTTTTTCCTTTGGACTTGTGAAGTTTCTAATGTAATTTCACATTTCAACATTCCATGGGATCTTTTAAAAGCAAACTCTTACCTACAGACACACTTTCCACTTGCTTGGTGAATGAATTCCATCGGCAAATCTTTTTACCAGTTATATCCACAAATAGGAGTGATCTTTCCTTTTCTTCCCAGACTGGAGATTCTCCAATTTTGCAATTCTCATTGACAACACACTCAATCTTAATGGACGACATATCCTGAGAGGAAAAGAATAAAAAATTAGCAAGGCAAAACATTAATATGTAAAAGAAAATGTTAAATACAATTGAAAGATGAAATGAAATGAAATGGAATGTAAAACATTATATTTTTTCCCTTCATGCTTTAAACATGCCTACGCAGGCTGCTCTCTAAAAAGAATTTACCTTTAAAAAAAAAAAAAAAAAAAAGCAGTTTTGAAAATCATCAAGTTCCTACCATCCATTCCTCGTAGTAAGCAAATGAAATACTATGACTCCTGATCATCATCTGAAAATCAAGAGGCAGAAGGGATCAACTTAACCCTGATTTCAGGTAGTGTTGCCTCAGGAAGAAAGTTACTCTCAGGAAAACAGGAGAGTTAAGTGAAAACCAAATTAACTGGTAACAGTGTATGAGTGTGACACTACCAAGAATACTATCTGGACTGATGGACAGTGATGCCCTCAATTTCCCAACCTGAGGTGCTTTTTATGCTGCTTCACTGTGAAGGCAACTTCTCCTGCTCTGCCCTCACACAACCTCTAACCTGTAAATTACTCCCAGCTATATTGTATGAGTCCTACAGCCAGCCGCCCATAAATTACACTGCAGGTCAACACCAGTAAACTCCCAGTCCCAAACTTTCCCCTAGAAATGAGTATCCTGTACTGCCCAGCACCCTCCTGGACAATACAATAAAGTCAATCATCTATTAATAGAAAACTATATGCACAAATGTTGTTATCCCTAATAGAGTTTCCCAAACACTTCAGTCCAAACAGGCTGGTTTAGAATAAAACATCAAAACACATTTATTAACTACAGAAAAATGGATTTTAAGTTACTACAAATAATGAAGTTCCAAAGAGGTAACCGTGTTAGTCTATTGCAGAAAAACAACAGAGTCCTGTGGCACTTTTAAAGACTAACAGATTTATTGATCGCATGAGCTTTCGTGGGAGAAAATCCCACTTCATCAGACACTTTCCACGAAAGCTCATGCGATCAATAAATCTGTTAGTCTTTAAAAGTGCCACAGGACTCTGTTACAAATAATGAAGCATGGAATTGGTTACTAGAAAATAAAAGGTCAAATGCAACTAACACCTAATCTAACAAGCCAGATGAACACAAAACAAAGGTCCCTCTCACTACATGTTCCAGCAGTTTTACTGGCTAAACCTCTTTTAATCAGAATCCCTTCCTCAGTCCTATGCTGCTTCCTTTGTTCTCCAGGGATTGATGATGCCTTGGGTAGAGAGCAAAGGAGAGAGATGACCTGAGGCACCTCTCTCTCCTTTTACAGCCCTCTTACACAAGAATCATCTCCAGTTAATGTTTAGGAGATAGAACGTCTATGTGGCCACAAAACATAGAAACAGCTTCTTTGTCCACATACAGATTTTTGCCCTCACCCTCTCTTGTCAGAGAGTGGCCACTTAATCAGGTAGTGGTCCATTTGATATCCCTGATACCTGGCTGAGGCACACTGGCTAGCTTTTTGTCTCTGGGGAACTTGTTTGTGATGGCCCTCCAGAACATGTCTTTGATAATATCATACAGTGGAAACTTACATCTCTACATACAACGTTGCCACACACATTATTCCAGGACAACAATGATTAGCAAAACCATGAGTTTTCAAAAGATTCCTTACGCCAAGGGTGAACAACCCCTGCCGAGAGTGGCATGTGAGCCCATTCCGAGTGACATGAGGCACCCCAGAAATTGCCACTCCTACCACGGAAAGCCACTCCTGGCAGTTTCTCACAGGGGTACAAGGGGGTGTCCCCACCATGCCCGTGCCCCAAATGTTTGCAAGATCAGACTTTTATATGCATACCAAGCCTCTGTAGAATACATTAAATTCTCAATTTATTGATGGGAGTGAAATTCTCCTTCATCTAACTTTACACAATTCACAACTTTTCAAGGCAAAACTCACACTACATTAATATATTAGGCATTATATCTGGTGCCTACAGAAACGAACATCAGAGGCTGCCTTGTTTAAAGTAACTAGCTGGAATTTTTCTGCTTCATATGAAAGTGGTTTATATTTGACATGAATTAGGAAAAACAAGATTTCACAGTGAACCCTGCATTTCTGGTCTTTATCCCAAACCCACTCATTGCGACACCACCCTGCTCATCTTACCCACCTACTTCTGTCCATGTCTAGACATATGTTTATCTTTTGATACGACGCCTCAACAGGAGAACCTGTGGCGCCACCTTTGCGAAAGAGAAGTCGCCTCCATATCACACGGTCTCCAAAACTGCTGAGCCAAAGGAGAACTGATGGGAGTCTGGGAAGGAAAGTTTCTGCCATCTGGGACTAATGCCCAGATGAGCCGAAGTTGGGCTGGGAAGTCGCACAGCACAAAGGCCATAAGCTGCAATATTCCGGGTTGCAAACACTCCGGACTGCCAGCTCCTTCTCGGAGAAGAGACTTTGTCTTCCCTAGCTAGGATCCCCGCACAGCTCCCCCACCAGGCGACGCATCGCCCCGGCAGCCACGCGCAGAAGTGAAGGAGGCACTTGTAAAATTAGCTTTCCCCCCCCTGCAGCCCCCAAACAGCCGCTTGCAAGAAGCCCCGTGGGGGGAGCAAGCCACGAACGCGGTACCTGCTGCTGAGGCCGCCACTAGAGCGAGCTGGCTCGGTGTCTGCTCGGGCGCCGGCTGCAGCCTCGGCTGGCACTAGGCACTTATAGCCCCAGCGCGGCCGGGTTACTGGTTAACGCGGGCGCTGCTCACGCTGCATTTTTCTCTCCCCTGGCCTGGGGGCAGCGCGCCGGCTCATTGCACTGGTCCAAGCCGGGGCAGGGCAGAGCTGGCTGGAGTCATAGGGGACTCCGCCCCACCCTGCAGGGCTGGGGCTGGGGCTGGCCGGGGGCAGAGCGGTGGAGCGGGAGCAGCAGGCTCTGCTGCAGGCTCCTCCCTGGTACGCGCCCCGAGCCGAGAGGCGCGTGATCCCGTTCCGCCCCCGAGACCAGCGCCTTGCAGCTGAGCGCGGCCGGGGTGGAAGGAGGCGGGGCCTGGGAAACAGGGAGGCTCAGGGGCAGGGTGGCTGGCGCCGCCTCTGCCAGGTGCATGACCAGCCCCCTGTCCTTGGCACTTTCCACCGTGGTGTGTGACTCCCTCCAGACCGCTCTATGGCAGTGCCTGCCCTCCCCCGGGCCATTGATTAACATGGCTCTTAGTCTGCTCTACAGGCTGGACTCTGAGTCTGCTCCCGCCCGGGTTTTTTTGCTGGCTTTGCCCCAGTGGTTGGTGTGACCAGGGCCTCCTGGGATACCCTCCTGGACGTGCAAAAATCAGGGCAAACTGCAAAACCAGGAGCCAAACTCCCCACACACTGATGGGTGGTACTTAAACCAGTCTCCCTATCAGTCACAATCAGGCTTCTGGTTCCCCACACTGGGTACCAAGAAATCTGCCCAAAATAGAAACAGCTCCCTTTATTGCACTCCAGCTCCTCCAGCTCCCACCTAGCCGCACGGTCCCTTAAAGATATAGGTTCTCCTGACCCCAAAGGGGCAGCCACAGCACACAGGACAATATAGGTTTGGATCTTACCCAAAATACCACACTGGTAGCCAATCCTTTAGCAACTACAACTAAAGGTTTAATATAAGAAGAGAAGAAGCAAAATATGAGAGATGTTAAAGGGTCAAAGCGAATCACATACATACAAATGATTTAAAGTTCATGAAAAGCAGTTTGCAGGCTTGTTCCTCTGGAGTTTGCAGGCTTGTTCCTCTGGTAAACACCCAGCACCCGGGTGGGCCTCAATCCTTAGTTCAATCTCAGAGGAATAGTTCCAGAGATGGGTGTTGGCTGTAGACCGGGGACTTGAGAGCAAGATGGAGTCCGGGCTGCTGCCTTTTATCCCCTCTGGCCTTCTCCATGCTGTGTGCAGTTCTTTCCAATCAAAATGGAGTTGAGTCACATGTTCAAGTCCTAGTGGCTCAACAGGTTTTCTTCTTCGGCCCATTATACTGGGGAGCTTCCTTAATGGGCCATTAAAGGGACAATGGCTGGGTAGACATTCAGTCTGGGGGAATTTCCCCAGACTCACACCATTAAAATATAACAATCATATTCCTAATTTCTAATATGAATACAAATCCTACACATAAACTATATAATCATTCCCCACAAATATTACCTTTCTATTGACACCAAACATGGCACAGTTCCTATGGATTATAACAATTATAAAATATTAATACAAAATAATATCATAAATGGTTCCGTAAATCCGGACAGCGTCACAGTCGGCCCCTGCCAGGTGTGGGGCTTTTAGCAGCAAAGACTCAGCTCACCCTCGCTTGAGTTCTTCCAGATGTTTTGGGGCTAGGGCTGGCCCAAGGGTTTTTGGCGCCCTTGGCAAAGTGTGATTTTGGTGCCCCCTTCCCCACGGTAAAAGAGATAAAGTATGTAAAAAAATTCTCTTCCATCTAATTTGGTGCCCCTTAAAGCCTGAAGCCCTAGGTGATCACCTAGTTCACCTATACGGTTGGGCTGGCCCTGTTTGGGGTCTAGGCTGCAGCACACCAATGCCCATTCACTCCACCCAGGGCTGTCCTGGGCGGGGGGGCGCAAACAGGGCAATTGCCCCAGGCCCTGCAGTTATGTGGGTCCTATGCTGTCCCACTCCCAGTGGGGCAGTGCGGGGCCCATACTGTGCCCACCCCCATGGCCACACTTCTCCCTGCTCCCTGCTGCCTTCGGCAGCTAGCTGAAGGCAGCGGGGCGGGCCGGGAGCGCTATACCCAGCCTCTGGGCCAGCCCTCCCCGCCCCCAGGTTGGAACAGGCAGGCCCAGGGGTAGGGCAGGTGCACGGGGCCAGCCTCTAGGCCAGCCTGCTGCAGCCTACCCCACACAGCCAGGGCCGGCCCTTCCCCACGGGGTGGCCTTGGCCAGGGCTGTCTCCTGGCAGCGGTCTCAGGTCCCCCACTGGGGCACTGGCCGCAGCAGCCTGGGGCACTGGCCACAGCAGCCTGGGGTCCCGGCTGCAGCCATCTCCCCGCCAGCGGCCTCAGTCTTGGCTTCCCGGGGCCGGCCCTGGCCCTGACCTCTCCTTGCTTTCAGACAGCCCCCTAACCTTAAAAGGATACTTACCAGCAACTACAGATCATACAACAGAAACATTAAAGCAGGAACACAGCCCTGCAGCAGACCACGCTGCCAACTTTGCCCTCATATCTACACTGATGACACCATAACAGGTCCTAATCAAGCCACCTACTCCATCAAGGGCTCGTTCACCTGCTCATCCACCAATGTGATTTATGCCATCATGTGCCGGAAATGCCCCTCTGCCTTATATATTGGACAGACAGGACAGTCTCTGCGCCAAAGAATCAATGGACACAAATCTGACATCAGAAATTGCAACACTACAAAACCAATAGGGGAACACTTCAATCTCCCTGCTCACTCCCTTGACGACTTGTTAATAGCTGTGTTGAAACAGATGAATAACAAATCACAGCTTCAAAGAGAAACTGCAGAACTCGAACTTGTATGCAAATTTGACTCAGTTGTCTTGGGGTTAAACAGGGACTATGGATTTTTCTCTGATTACAACAAGTGAATTGACCTCCCCCTCCTCTATGTGCTGTTCCCCAGTGTTTAAATCCTAACACCTATTTTGATTTGCTGTTACAGCCTGACCTGATCCTATGTCATACACTCCCCTGCATTTAATTTCCTCCCATTCTGTAACTTTCCTATCTTCAAAGCGTCTGACGAAGTGGGATTTTCTCCCACAAAAGCTCATGCGATAAATAAATCTGTTAGTCTTTAAAAGTGCCACAGGACTCTGTTGGGTTATGCAGTGTTTGCTAATTTGTGACAATAATTGCTATAGACATAAATGCCATATACAATTATAAATATTTTTATGGAGCGATAACTGATGCATGTGGTACTGAGAAGTAGTTGCAAATGCCTACCTGGGCTGGGGCCCACACATTACATTGGAGAATATCTCTTTGTGGGAGATAAGCAATTAGGAAGTCTAGTGTCTACAGTGAAGTCTATTCTTTGGACAGAGGTCAATTCTTCAAATTGATGTGAAGGACCAGAAATTGCAATAAGGCTATAGGTCCTAAAGATTGCTGACTGGATGTCTAGAGAGGATAGAGCCCAAAAAGCTAGATGTCCAGGTATGGAACTTCTGCTATGTCCCATTGGTACAAATGGGTCCCCATTGCTGAGAAGAGCTTTGTAAAAACACATGGGGCTGTGGTGAACCCAAAAAGAAGGTCTTACTATTGGTAGTGTTCTGAGTTTATCTGTGGGATGGGTGGATAGCCATGTGAAAGTAGGCATCCTGGAGGTAAAGGGCAAGGAATCAGTGTCCCGGCGCTAAGGATGGGATAACAGTAGCTAGCATCGTCATCTTGAAGCACTGGGAAAGGATATAAGTGTTCGGGTTTCTGAGGTCATGGCTCAGTCTCCATCCTTCACCCATCCACTAGGAAATCGTTGAAATAAAATCCTTTTCCAGCAAACTCTGGGGGAACTGGTACAATCACCACCAAGATGAGGAGAAACTCGACCTGTTGTCTTAAGAGATCTTTGTGAGGGGGTCCCTGAAGAGAGATGGGAGAGGGGAATAATATGGAAATGAACGGGGTGGGAATATCCCACCTTGCTCACCTCCTACATCTATTTGTCTATGGCACTCTGCTAGTTGTTTCCAGGAAGGATAGAATCTGCAACGCAGAATCTGGGAAAATAGGTTGTTTGAGGCCCTCATTTGAGATGTCAGAACCATTTCTTTGTAGGAGGTGTAGATGATGTAGAAAAGGGTGATCTTTTTTTTAAATCTAGATTTATTCCTCTGAAAGAACAAAGGTCTGGGAAAAATCTGCTATATATGGTACCAAAAGGGTGTAGAACACTGATGCTGGGGACTTAAACGTCTCTTCATTGCAAGAACAAATTCCCAGAGACTGTAAAGTTGTCTTCACCTTTTTCAGGGTGTGGAGGGGAAGGAGTCTGTGTCAGCAATGAAGAATGTAGGCCTTTCAAAGGGAAATTCTTCAACCATATTCTGCATCTCTCTCAGGAAATTGGAGCCCCTATGTTATCCACCTAACCACAGCTGTAGCTAAGGATCTAGAAACTATGTTAGCAGCATGGAGGAAGATTTTAGCTATCAACTGACCTTTCAAAATGAGGGTCTGAAATTGTTCCTCTGTTCGTGTGGCAGATGTTCAGTAAAATGCATGAACTTGGAATACATGTTAAAATTATATTTTGCCACTTTAAATTGGAGAGTCACCAAGGAATAGTTTTCTCTACCTAGGAGAGCTAAGCATTTTAATTCCTTATAAGGAGAGGGTCTAAACTGGGTTTATCAATTCCTTTCATTAGTTCCATCTACTATCAGGGAACTGGGAGGGAAATAGGAACAGAAGCATGTCATTACCAGACCTGGAATATAGTACTTTTTATCTGCCTCCCTTTGTTACTTGTTAGCTCTGTGTTCTTGGAAACAGGCACAGTATCCCGCCTCTGTGACTCAACCCCCTCTCCCCACCTACCAGCCTCTGCTTAATCCAGAAACTAAAACCAATGAAAAGGCAGTGGGAGACACACCTAAACCCCTTGGAACAAGGGTGATGGAATTAGGGCAACTCCCCTAGCCTCATCTACAGTGAAGATGTGAGCCATTAGCTCACATTAGAAACTTCATTTGCATCAAGGATGGAACCAGAATTAGCATGCTGAATAGAGAACCAAGCTCCAAGGCAGGAGTCGTACTGAACGCTAGGATTGGCAAAGCAGGGAAGCACTGCATGATGGGGGAATCTCTGCTCCTGAGACAAATGAACTCATGTCTGCACACACCCAGATCAGCAGTTATCAGACCAATTCTAGTCAATAGATCTTGTATTGATATCCAACATACTGAATCTGCCTGATTGCATTGTGAGCTCCCTCAGAGGAATGCCCCCATAGCCAGGAATCATCAGCTACTATTGTCCACCTAAACAAAACAGCTCTGGTATACTCCCTTAAGTCATTATTTACCCCAAAACAACCTGAGTGTTCTGCCTTGAACCATTGGTTCTTCCCTACAAAAATCCCTACCCAAGTTCTGAATCTGAAGCTAGTTGTGAAGTTTGTTCTGAAGCTAGTTCTGAATTAGGCCTTATACACACTACAATGTTATTGCGCGGTAAGGCTCCTTACCGCGCGATAACAATAGAAGCGTACACATACTAAAGCTTCTTGTTGTGCGGCAACAGCCCTCTTGCTGCGCAACATGTAAACCACCTAAACGAGGGTGGTAAGGCTTATCACAGAACAGTTGTTCCGTGGTACAGCCT
>ML685801.1:1398407-1480793 GCA_007922175.1 Pelusios castaneus
GCCTCTAACTCCATCCATCCCTCCCCAGCCCCCCCCCATCCTGACCCCTTGCTCGATCGACTCGCGAGTCCAGACCCCTCCATTCCCACCCTCGGTCTCCGCGTTCCCCCCTTATCTTAACCCCGGATACAAAGGCCCAGGGCTGGCCTGCGGCGGCGGAGCTGGATCAGGCCATGCTGCCATCCGACGCGCTCTGCTCCCGCTGCCGCCGCAGCATGCCGGCCCCTTGGGCCTGATCCTGCCCCTCTGCCGCCACTGCGCGCCACCACCACGGGCAGGCAGCATGGTCAGATCAGGCCTGGGTCCCCTTCCCAGCTTCTTTGCCCCCCACAGCCGCTTTCCCAGCTCCTCTGTCCCCCTCCCCCGCAGCCCCTTCCCAGCCCTTACCTGGCTGGAGGTTCGGAGCTGCAGGGGTCGCCGGCAGAGCCACTCCTAGGCCAGACCGCTCCCGCCCTGGGCACACTCAGTCTGAGCATGCTCAGGGCACGAGATTTGAAAGCTCCCCAGCCTGGCCACAGCCAACAGGATGGAACATGTTACTGTCGGTAGACAGATACTGGGCTACTGTCGGTAGACAGATACTGGGCTAGATGGACCTCTGGTCTGACCCAGTATGGCCTTTCTTATGTTCTTATGTTCTTATGCAAAAAGGAGTTCTGGGGAGCAACGCAGTACTGTTGAAAATGGGCGCTAGTTGCTAGTAGCAACTCTCGTGATGCAAGGGGAACAGAATGCACCATGGGAAACCAAGATTTTACCCATGGTGCTCAGCGCTACTCCCCTTCTACCCAGGATTCTTAGCGCTGAATCAGGATGGATAGAACTGTGGGATAGGTTCCCACAATTCAATTGGGTTTCTTGTGAAATCGTTAATTGCGGGGGGGGGGGGGGGGGCTCTGTTCCATCACAAGCAGCAGAGTGTGTACACGATACTGTGCTACAAAAACCACATGACTTTTAAAGCGCAACGGGCTTGTTGTGCGATTATTTCTGTAGTGTGTACATGGCCTAAGTGAGAAGTGCCTTGGTAGTACAGCCTTGCTTTGAATGCAAAGGAAAAGAGAAAGAGACAAGAGTTCAGCTGGGTATATTAACAAGGATTGGGTAATGCCTTGAGACGGCTGCTCCTTATTCAGCTATGATTTCACAGATGCCCCAGCCAGCCAGGTTGCTGTTCTCCTTTTCTTGCAGAACATGAATCCTTCAACTTTGCCAGTCATGAAAGGGGGTGGGATTATGTGGAAGTTCTTTAATAAGAAATAGCACTTTGAATCCATCTGGTCAGTTTCTGTATCTTTGCAGTTGGGATTTTTATTCACTCTTGCTGCTCTTCAGACTTCTTCTTTAGCATGTCTTGCAAACATCTAAACAAGCTAGTGTTAGGGCATAAGGTAAGAGAAAATTAACAGCTCTTCTATGCTCTACTGAACTACAACACCACTGCTGTCTTTTTCTAGCTCCCATGACAAATATTTTGAACTCTGAACTCTGGCTAGCCAACATGGTACTAAACATTTTTTTCCTGCATCAGTAGTTGTGGTTAAAAAATGCTAATCCAAGACTTTTAATTACGTAAGTTAAAACAGGAGGAAATTTGCTGGTTCTTTAACGTTCAATATGAATGTTAAAAGGATAAATGAAAAATTAGAGTGCTTTAAACTAACAAAGATTCACCACTGAGGACTTTTGCCTATAGAAGCTTACAGAGGAACAGGGATGAGTGAGACAATAACCTGCAAGGGGAGTTCCCCAAACAGAGGATCCTGCTGCGCAGACAGATTGCAGTGTTAGTGTTTGCTGCCACAGTCCAGTTCCATGACATATGGAGCACAAATGGATGTATACTAGGTCAGAGCTCTGTTAAGTTAATAGGACTAATGAGATGTCAGAATACCTCAACTTTCCTCTCAAGCAGGACACATTGCAAGTTTTCCTCTCCTTTTCTTTAATGGAAAACCTACTAATTCCTCTAAACTAGGGTTCTCAAACACGCAGCCTGCAGAGTTCCCTCCTGCAGCCCGCGAGAAGGCCCGAAATTCAGGGGTTCCGAACCCCTGGCTAGCTTTTAAGTGGCCCGCTGCCTCCCACTCACCAAGTCGGCAGTGCCTCTGGGCCGCACAGCCCCCCCCAACTCTTTCTCTTCCTTCTCTCTTTCCTGCCTTCCTTCTTTTTTCTTTTCTCTCTTCCTTCCAGCTCTTTCCTTCCTTCTCTTTTTTCTTTCTTTTCTCTTTCTCTTCCTTCCTTTTTTCCTTCTCTCTCTCTTTTTAAAAAAAAAAAACTCAAAAAAAATAATTATAAGTAAAAACCTCTTTTAAAATGTTTTTTAAAAAACCTTTCTAAAATTAAATTCCAATTAAAAAGTCATTCAAATTCAATTAATTAAACCAAATTAATTAATTTTATGTACAATCACTTTGAATTCAATTAATTAATTTTTAATTTAAGTTTAATTAAATAAACTAGTGGCCCTTCAAGGTTTAAAAAGCTGTTGTATGAAAAGGCTTCAATGATGCAGCCCTCGGGCCAATATCCTAGTCCTCATGTGGCCCTCATGGTGATTTTAGTTTAAGACCCCTGCTCTAAACCAACCCCCCTTTGTCAGTTTGGAACACATTTTTTGCTTTCCTCTGCAGCATGGGGCATGAGTCACTTGCTGGTGAATTCTCTGTACTTGAAGTCTTTAAGCCATTATCTGAGAACTGTGATAACTCAGCCATAGATTAGGGGTCTATTACCGATGTGAGTGGGGGAGGTTCTATCAATTGTGTTGTGCGGGAGGCCAGACTGGATGATCATAATGGTCCCTTCTGACCTTAAAGTCTATGAGTACAGCACCTGCTGTTACAAGACTCATGAATATCCCCTGTGAGCTATGGCGTAGGAATTTGGAGTCAGTAGTAGCTGGAAATGGGAGACTGGTTTTAGGATTCACTATTGAAAAGCCAGATTTGCTTGTGCCGAACGTTGCAGAGGAAGAATGCTTCCTGCTCTTTCTAGAGCATCGTTCATTTCAGAATCAACATATCACATTTGAAAATCTGGATCTGTGCCTGTTTCACATTTAACTATTCCTCCCTTGACAATACCTGTTTTAAAGAGCAAGAGTCATGTTTGTTTAAAACTGTCAGCTTCCATTAATAGCGGTCTACTCCTAGGAATTTGGCATTGTAATTAATATCCTACTGTAGAAAAAAATTAACTAGTCTAACTGTTGGATGTAATTTAGATAGTATAATATCAGCCAGTAAAGTCCACGGGCTACAGAGCAAGTATCTGCACTGCAAAGAACTTGGCTTTAGTGGACCATGGTTCCAAGCACGAACCTTGTGTCTGCAAGGTAGACGTATGTATGGTAAGGGCTTCCTTATATGCAAGATCTCCAAAGACAGTAACTTTGTGACCACATCCAAATTTCTCATCTTAACTGTTGATTAGTTCTAAATCTAAAGGGGGAGCCGTGCTAGTCTAGTTCAGCAAAACAAACAAGGAGTCCTGTGACACTTTTAAAAACTGATAATTATTTTTCATCACATGAGTTTTTGTGGGAGAAAATTCCACGTCATCAGATGCTTTGAAGATGGGGAACTGACAGAATGGGAGGAAATTAAATGCAGGGAAGTGTATGACATAAGATCAAATCACAGCTTCAAAGAGAAACTGCAGAATTGGAGTTTGTATGTAAATTTGACTCCGTTGCCTCAGGGTTAAACAGAGACTATGGATTTTTTTTCTCATTACAACAGGTGATTTGACCTTACCTTACTCTACATGCTGTTCCCCAGTGTTTGAATTTTAACATCTATTTTGATTTGCTGTTACAGCCTGACCCAATCCTATGTCATACACTCCCTTGCATTTAATTTCCTCCCATTCTGTAAATTCCCCATCTTCAAAGCGTCTGACGAAGTGGGATTTTTTTCCCATGAAAGCTCATGCGATAAATAAATTTGTTAGTCTCTAAAAGTGCCGCAGGACTCCTTGTTCATTTTGTCTTGCATGGTTTCTCAGTTTCATTTGAACCAGGTGCTATATTGGCCTGCATTATTTCCTAAGCCACATTCATCTCTGGGGGAGCAGCTTCTCCCTCCATTAGAAATCAGGTGATGTCTGGCTTTCCCTCTGGACAAGATTAAAGCATTTTGTGTTTCACCTGACCTGTTTGTGTCACATGCAAAGCATATGAAGGGTCAAGCAGTCTCTTCACAGACAGCCTCTAGGTGGATAACATCCTGTAACAAGACAGCATATGAAATAATTTCAGTTACCTCCTTTTAGCAGGTGCAAGCTTATTCAGTGGGTGTGCAAGGAATGTCAGTAGCATTTCTCAGTGATGTTTTTATATGGGATGTTTGCAGAACTGGTAGTCATCAATATGTATATTTACAAACCCCTATGCCGTTATTGTACATTCCATGGAGGATGCAACAAAACTTGTTTATGTTGACTCTGATCCCCCTCTCATAAGAACCTAAGTAAGAACAGCCATACTGGATCAGACCAATGGTCCGCCTAGCCCAGTATCCTGTCTTGGGACAATGGACAATGCCAGATGTTCCAGAGGGAATGAAGCATATAAGTAATCATTGATGTCTAGCTTTCTATCTGAGCAGGGGTAAAATTCAAAGATCCATTCCCCTCCGTTGTTCACTTCCAGCTTCTGGCATTCAGAGCATTATGGTGCCTGACCATCCAGGTCAGGTGGTCAGTAGTGTCTCCCTGCTGCTATAATCTTATTCAAGCATGGAATTTTTATCCATAGGGATTTTATGGTCCAGTTTGGTTCAATTAAGATTTTTATTACATTTGACTGAGCTTTTTTTCATATACAGTGCCACCCCCTCAACAACCTATTGTTATTCCTATAAAATTATATATATATTACCCTGGTATTACTGCATCCCATTGTTCATCATCACTTCACTATGTTTCTGTGATTCCTATTATATCAATATCCTCTAACACTATGCACTCAAGTTCATTCATCTTGGTATTTAGATTTCTATATAAGCACTTGTCTGTTATGTGATATAATTGAATGGGACTCATTTCTCATCACATCCTCCCTGTACTTTATCAGGGAGGCATTAGTGAAAATAGTCCCTGTTGGTGAAGGCCAGTCAAAAGGAGAGTCCTGACAAAGATTTTCAAGGAACACCCACCCCTGTAAGGTCCAAGACCAGTGGAAAAAGATGGACCAATCCATCTGATGAGTGAAAGGTGATGGTGAACCCAACCTTGTAAGCTGGACCACCTGCACGAAAGCAGTCATGCAGTCAAGAGCCCCATGCACAGCCAAAGGGTTGTGGAAGGTGCAGATTGCAGATCAAGGGGGAAATGCCCAGGACAGCTCCCCCCCCCCGTAAATGTATTTTTAGAATGTTTAAATAGATTAAACTCATTTTCATATCCTTAGTAGAAACTAAAGGTGTCCTCCCAGTGTTTAGCATGAAACCTAGCTAGTTGAGCATGTGCAGGATGGTGTTGATATGAGAAAGGAGTTCTCTTCTGGATCTGCCCCGCAGTAAGCAGTTGTCCAGAAACAAGAAGATGTGGATTCCTTTCCTCTTGAGATATGCCATGAAGACAGCCACATATTTGGTAAAAATCCAAGGGGCAGAAGAGAGGCTCAATATTGGAAATGGCGGTCCACTACAACAAATCGTATGCCATAAGAAAGCAAACGTCCTGAAGTTCCAGGGCAGCAAACCAGCCATTCTGAGACAACCCGGGAAGACCGGCCAATAGATTGACCAATCAGAGCCTCATGTATCTGCTATATTTGTTAAGGCAGTGAATGAATGTTGAGAATAGGTCTGATCTCTATCAGAAAGTACCAGACCAGAAATTCTGATCTTGGTAATCCAAAAGAACCTCCTCCACCCCTCCCAACATGAGAGGAAGAGAACCTACTCCAGGAGAAGTATCTCATAAGAAGAGTTCCTGAATTAGGCCAGGAGGGAAGGGTGGACAGGAACTGGATGGCACAGCCTGATCTGACAGTGCTCAGGAACCAGTTGTTGGCAGTGATCAAGCCCAAACATTGTAAAAGACAGCCCGTGTCTTCCCAAATTGAAGGGATGGGGGGAGAAAGGAATAAGAACTGGAACCACTGCTGTGGAAGATAGGTACTTGGGGAGCACCAAGGAAGGGGGTCTGGATTGAACGAACCCTGAACCTGACAGCTTCCCCTTGTAGGTTGTGTTCTTTTATAGAGTAGTCTCACTGTATCGGGGGAGGGAAAGGCTGCTCAAATGTGTATTGCAAACAATACTGCGGGTGGTGTTTCTGTTGAAAGCTGTGGCAAATTGCTTTTATGTTTCTCTTGATGGCTGCTAATAAAAATTTGCCACACAGATCCAGCTAAGGTCAGTATCTAAAGTATCCTATCACCATTTTTGCTGTTTCTCTTTCAGGAGGTTGTGAAGTAAACAGTGTTGCTGAAGTTCCAACTTATTAAAATACTTCCAAGTCTGCAAAAATATTAATTTGCACTTTACAGGTATGGAATCACTTTTGTTAAATTGGTTGTTTCGCACAGTGGTTCCCAACCTTTCTCTGCCATGGCACACATTGATCCCTTTAATTATTTTGAGACACACCACCATATAGCTTCCAAATGAACTCATGAATATTCATCAGCCAATCCCAGAACTCCAAGTAGTTTTTAAAAAAATTCCATGGCACACCTGTTCAGGCCTGACAGCACACCTGTGTGCTGTGGCACATTGGTTGGGAAACACTGGTTTAGCAATCTGCCACACAAAGAATAAAGCCCTGAATAAATCACAACAAATGAAAATACTGTTAGTTTCATAATTTAATGAAAAAGTACTTGTAAAAAGGGGATATCTGAAAAAGACTGAGTCCACCTTGGAAAACTGTGTGTGTGTACGTCTGTATGTATGTATACATAAAATGCAAAAGACAAAAATTAACAAAATAAGATTAAGAGGTAATACTTCAAACAGTTAGCCACCGAACACACAATAAAAACTAGCAAGTACACTTTGGGAACTATATTTAAGAACTACATAACCAAGGGCTCCTTCATTTAGCTATTAAAATCATGTAAAAACTTAGTAAAAACTACTGCCCAGACTGGAAATAGAGTTATATCACCAAAATAGCAAAAACTTTAATTTTTGCTGAAGCACCATTTCCCTCCCCTCACCTTTTCCATATGCTGCTAGGCATGCAACATGACTGCTCTGCTGGCTTCCAGGATAAATGTTCCCAAGGTAAGCGCCACATAGTTTTATGGCCAAAAAAAGATTTAATAAATATTGAAGGAGAACCAAGAATCAGAGCTAGAATACAAATGAGTGGATATTTGTTTACTCATTCTGAGTGATCCATGGCTTAGGAACAAAAAGTATTTCCCATTACAATAAAATATATGGAAATCTAAAAATGCTACTGCATATTTACAAAAAGTTTTTGAAAATACATCTCTAAAAGACAATTACACAAATATACAGAAAGTCAAGCAGTGAATGAAAACAATTAAGGATTCCTGAAACAAACAACTGCAAAGTTTGTTTATTTCATTACTGAACTATTTTCTAGACCAGGGGTGTCAAACATGCAGCCCGCAGGCTGGATGTGGCCCTTAAACCTCTTCCTTCTGGCCCGTGACTGTGCTCTACAGGACCACACTTTCTCCCTAACAGAGAGATAGAAAGGGCTTGTGGAGCACAGTCTCACACACAATAGCGCTCGGCGATGCCGCAAGAGAGCCCTAATATTTTGATTTATGGTATGTACGGCCCACTTGAAGTACATTTAAGTCAAACCTGGCCCGCCACAGCAAATGAGTTTGACACCCCTGCTCTAGCCCCCGGGTCGGCAACCTCTGCCAGCTGCACACCTCCCCACCCCCAACCCTCAGCAGATGCCTGGGGCAAAGCCAGGGTGCCTCCTTTTATCTACTGGCCCTGCCCCCCCCACCTGGGGAGAGGAACCAGCAAATGACAGAAGCTGCAGCGCACGCCTCTCTTGGGGCTCCAGGCCCTGCTGGGGCCGTGGCCAGCAGGGGGGAGCAGCCATTCATGCCAGCTTTGGGGTTACCGACCCCTGCTCTAGGCCCTGGTCAGTAGCTGCTGCGAGGAAGATTTCAAAGTTTAATCATCTAAAATATTGTTTTACTTTCCCAAACTAAGAACAGTAACATAAATTAAGGCTTTGAAGAAAATCAAGCTGTCATTTGTACTCTGCTAAACATCTTTATCCTGGGAGTTAAAACATTTTCCTTTTGGATGGAATTCACAAGCAAAAGGAGGCTACAATGCAAAGCCCTCTGCGATACCTATGCTCCATTTCAGCCCTTGATATGGGAGAGTGGGCGTTGCCCATTTATGACTGAAATGTCATTTCATCAGGCATACAATACAGTTACTCTCTTGATTAAGAGAAAAGCTTATGAAAACGAGGAGTTTGTTTTTATTCAGACAAAACAAACCACATGCAGTAAAGAATAAAATGAGACCTTTTTCTGAGGTTGGCTGAATGTTAGCACATTAGCACTTGCCATTTTTAAAAGTTGTGCAAAGCAGTTTTAGTTTGGGAAACGGCAACTAATTAGAGGTGGCTAACCCATTTATTGTAGTCAAATTCCAAAGGGGTAGCCGTGTTAGTCTATTGTAGGAAGACAACAGAGTCCTGTGGCACTTTTAAAGACTAACAGATTTATTTATCGCATGAGCTTTCGTGGGAGAAAGTGGGATTTTCTCCCACGAAAGCTCATGCGATAAATAAATCTGTTAGTCTTTAAAAGTGCCACAGGACCCCATTTATTGTAGTCATATGTCTTACATATGCTTCCAAATTTACCTAGCAATTGAAATGTGTTTCAAATAATGACTGACTTCTTATTTTCAAACCTATGTTCCTAAAGTTAAGTTTGTGAGCCCCTATTTAGTTACCTAGGTTTGGAAATTTTGGACTATATAAAAAAAGGCCAGAAGATGATTTCTAGGTCAAGTTTATTTTTAGCATACCAGGTATAAATGCCTCCAGACGTGAACTCTCTGTTTTCATGGGGAACCTGGTATCATCAGTGATTGCCTAAATTTTAAGTGTCAAATAGCATTTTTCTTTGAAGTAGTATATCTACTTTTGTAAACACTATCCACAAAATTAGCCATCTGTACTTGTTAGCTGGGTAAAATATTTACAAGTGCATCCCACAACAAGCAATTATGTACAAAGATTTAAAAAATGAAGTACTAGAAGTTGAATATTTACAAAATAAAGTGAATGACTGTCAAGAGAAACACAACCTTTAGCCGGAGCAATAGTATGGGCACATCTAGAGGCCAAGTCAGTGAGTTGGGCAGCATTTGCGATGCTTGCTTCTATCCTGGAGAGAGGGTTTACATGTATCATTGGAGTTCTAACCTCTCTGCAGAACCGGATCTCCATTTAGTAGTCACTTAGACCACTTCAACAGCGCACTTGAGCATGCACTTCAAATGTAAGTGTGGGTGTACTCTCACTGGAGTCAATGAAATTACTTATGTGCTTAAAATTTAAGTGCATGCTTTCGTTTTTGCTGAGCAGGGTCGTATTGCAGGTGCAACAGGAATGCAATTTCAACATCTGCACTGGTCTTTTACAGCGTTACCAAGCACTGCAAGGACTCCTTTAATACCCATCCAGCAGCAAAGAACTGACATTTCTAACCATGTTTTACACAAAAGGAGGTAAAAAGGAAGCAGCTCCTGGTGCTATGCAAAAGGTTCACTGCTCCATGCTCTCCCAAACGTTATCCTTTAATAAAGCACATTGATTTCCACACAACCTTAACTATCCCGTTAAAAATCGCAAGCCAATTCACTACTGACTTCTTTTTCACTGCATTTCTTCCTAACATAGATCTTGTACTGTATTCTGAAACCTTCTGACGCCTCGTTTTGCACCAATACACTGGCTTATACAAAGGCTGAGTTACTCCGCAGGGGTTTATAATCACCTTTGTACTGAACTGTGAGAAATTATATTTTTTTTGTTTCTACTGTGACAATCTCTACCAAAGTCCTTACTCTGGCTTTCCCTCTCTAAGCTGCTTCTCCTTAATCTGACTTGCTCTTTATTCTCATCGCTTTCCGCTTCAGAGTCACTTAGCTCCAAATCGGGGCAATACCCATCATTGTCCTGGTATGGAGCTCCTCCTGTCTGGTAGTCCAACGTCTGCTTGCTCCACAAACGCTCTTTTGTTGAATACCTCCTGGCTGGCTTTTCACAGCACCTCAGATCTTCTGTGGTCCTCACCAAACTGTTGGTTGCCTCTTTAAAAGACCTGCTAAAATGTTCTATTGTAGATTTTCGAAAGCTGCTTTGACTAGCCAAATGAGCAGTGAGCACAGATTCTTGTTCGTATGCTGTCTGGCTGGACCGGTCTCGCTGAGTCCTATCTCCCTTGCCCAATAAGCCATTGGACGTGGCTAGTCTCGAGTTCTCCTGCTGCGTTTTCCCATTCCCAATGGAAGACTGTCCATGCAATGCAGCTTGAAGTGCTAACGGTTTCCCAGATGGCTGCCCATGACGAAACTCTGGAGAATGCACAGATCGAGAATCTTTTGTTTCATTCCTAGTCTTGCCAATCCCTAACAATAACCCATTGCTTCGGTTATCATGCTGATACCTCGAGTACGATTTTGTTTTCATGTCAAAGGACTCCTTTGATATCTGCATGCTCCTTTTGTTATAAACTGGGGTGTTGTCAGGAGAAAGAGGTCTGTTGCCAGGTTTCAGAGAGTTATTTTTGCAGTCCCCCAGTGCTGACTTGGGCATTTTTAATTTCAAGGTGATTCTGGGAGGAGGGTAGAACAATGTGTTCTCTAGTGCACTTGTTGAAGAATGGCCTGAGAGAGAAAACAGAAAAGATGTATTTTAAAGCTGGTAATTCTTTCATTAAGTGTAGTTAACGAGTTTTACTGCCTATAAAAAGCATGCACACATTAAGGGGCATTTTCTCAGTTAGTCTAACAATTACTATGAGATTCTTTTAGGATGTGAACGAGAAGCCATGAACTAAAAATTAAATTGTTTAAAAAACCCTCATTAAATAGAACTTACTGTCAGAACAATTTATTATTTCAATGTATAGTTTAAAGCCGGGCATTCTTTAAAACATGTTTCAACCAACAAACATATTACATATTGTGTTATATAGATAGACTGTCCTCATGTTCATTTAGTTAAAACTAATCACACTAGAGTGCATACTCTTCCTCTTTCTAGAGGTTTCATTCACTGTTTCCTGATATTCATAAGAAAAAATAAGAAACAAAAGTTGTTTTGGGAACATTAGTATTCCAAGGCAGCACTAGCCATTTTTAACTTAGTACAACATTTTATAGGGTGGATAGAAATGACAGCCAGCTCAAATGGAGAAACTTGTTTGCAGCATTCATGGTATATGAAAAGTGTGAATTTCTGTCAACAATTCTCCCCTTTTCTGTCTGAAAGAAATGATTACCAGTAACAAGTTAGCAACTTTCGTTCAACTGGGGAGACACACAAATAGAAGTGTGCAATGTGTAGCCACTGTGGGGAAAATGGGAGAATAGAACAGTCCTCCAAAGAGAAAAATCTCACCACCTCTTTGATGTAGATACCAGTAATGCAGCTTTGGTGCCTAGAGTGATAGGTATCTATATATGGCCCCATAAGTATTCAGGATAGGATGGAATACCACAATATGACTCTGGAGATGAAAATGTTGAGTGTATGCTGCTAATGAGGTAAGTGGGCAAAGCAAGGGCCTATTAATAAGAGCTTGTTAAAAAACACAGGTTTACAGTGTTTAAAACGCTCACATGACATGAGCCAGACCTATCCAGAGTCCAGGATCTTTAGCAAATATAATTACTGTTATTTTATATGTAAAGATTACCTGCAGCAATTTCCTGATTAACGAGCTGGACTTGCGAATTGAAGACTTGTTCGTGTACTTTACTGTGAGACAGTTTTAGCTTCTCTCTTCTGCTCACCATGTAGCAAAGATTCCTTACCTACAAATAGGACAAGAGAGTTGAGAATTTTCTCTTTTAAAAATATATTAAGTAGTCAAGAATATTACATTAACATTAGGCGCCTCAAACAACACATCTTCACACTCGTAAAGCCCTATAAAACAGCTACATGGTGAATTTTGTAGGATCATATAAAAATATAAACCAAGTAATTTCACTTGTATAGTTAAAAAAAGAAAAAATAAACCACACTGAAGATGCTAAAAGTAGTCTATAAAATCAGCTGGTCAAGCTCTCATCTATATGCAGCAAGTGAATACATAACCAGATTAAAAGAAGAGTCATCAAGCAGGTTTTCGAACTCATTTTTTGTTCTTAAATTCCACTGCGCACAGCCCTTTTATATTACCAGCTACTATTCTGGTATGTTTTTCCAGCTGGTACTGTCGTTGTGAGATACCAGCCTGTAGGAAGGCTGATAAGTACTTTTTTTATACAGGCATATTCTGGTTTTCCAAAGCTATTGTAATTTTACGAAGTAACACATTTTACAAAAAAGAAAGGGGAGGTTTTGGTTTTAAAACAGCACACCTAGAGTTCTAGGAAAGCATACTGATCTGGAAACTCCACAAGCCTTACAATAAGATTCAAGTTAAGGACGGTTCCCCAGGCAGTCTGGCTAGTGGGTCATATTGCTGAAGTTTGACTTTACAGGTGACCTTGAAACTGATGCTCAATTCCCACACAATTTTGCCAATTCTGGAAGGTTTTCAGAATCAGTCCTTTTGGACGATCACTTTAATGGGGTGTTTTTTTTTAAAGCCTGTATTATAGGAATTATAGGCCTCTGCTTTCATAACTCACTTAAGTTAATAGCAATAATTTCCACCAAATATACCAGTACCAGCGTCAGGTGATGACTCTCTTGATAAAAAGTTTGTGGAATACAGAAGCATATGTTCTGTTGCAGTTAGACCTACTCAAAAAAATCAGATTTTGTCCTATCAGAAATTTCAACATTTGTTTCAGCCCCAAAACTAGACAAAAAGTCGAAGTAGTCCACAAAAATTGTCAAACTCAAGAGGTCATCTTCTCATTTTAGATATTTCAAAATGTCAGCACATTAATAAAAAGTATTTTTGAGTAGTTTTCCTGTAGAAAAAATTGCCAAGTTTTGCTGAAATCAACACCACAATTGCTTCTGTGGGAGTTTTTACACATTAGTTCTCCAACTCCGATGTCAAGGGAATTTCAGGAAAAGTTGGACATAACATTATGAAATGAGAAGTGGAAAGTGGAAAAAAAAGTTGCTGTGCTTAACATTTACAGTCTTTAAAGGCAAGAACTTAGCTCACCTATCAGTATGTTCCAAAAATTCTTTGCCACCCAAAAACACTCACCCTCTCTAGATCTTGCCTCAAGTGCATGAACATCCTCATGCGGGTGTGAATGCTATCTTCTTTTGGCTGCACCAAGCCATTTTCTTCATCCTCCTTGGGAGGAAACAATGGTTTGTTAAGGTTACTTTTCCGCTTTAATTTCCAGTAATTATAAATGAAGTCCACAGCAACTTTAGGAAGGCCCAGTTCTGCTGCAACATCTTCCACTTTAACTAACGAGTAGAACTCCTCCTCCAGCTCTCTCAGTTTCTGAGCACGCAAACTAGTTTTCTCACTCTCTGTTTGCTTCTGGTCTGCCATACTCTTGGGGTTCTCATCAACGTCAGGCACCGAATTCTGCTTGTTTTTGCTATGCTTTAGGCAGTACGACTTGAACTTGACCTCATCCCCATCATCCAAAATGGCCTTCATCTCTAGGCTATGCTCAAAGGCACAGGTGACATGAAAGGCAGTGATGCAGCTTTTCACAGAGCACTATGAGTGAAACACTAGAGTCAGTCAATAGTAGCAATGAGAGAAAGGATCAAGGAATGCTTGTTATAGAAAACCCACCCCTTTAAATACACTTTTCCATGTTACACTTAAAAATGTAACGAGCCTTATGTACACATGAACTGAGAAACTGAACATTACGTCCATGGTAAAACCCCATATTAAAAAAGGGTTATAACAGAAAAGACAATTTAATCATACGCAGGGGAACTCCAACTTATAAATATTTCATACATTTTACACCTGAGTAGCTGACAAAGCAAATCAGAGCAACTGAATTATCTGGCGAACAGGGCCAGTATTTTTTACCTCGGATTTCAAACCTATATTTACATCCTGTTTCAAAAGCAATGCAAGTTTAGAACTTATTTTCTCCCATGAGTAAGACATTAAATTGAACACACTTCCGTCCATTTCTGGAAATTGTCTGCTCAGTCGTTAAACTTTCCACAGCTTTAGTTTAAGGCAATTTTTTGTCTTGACCCAGGCACTTGATTAAGAGTGCCTATTTTTTGGGTCAAACCCACTCCAGCAATTCCTATCTAAGCACATCCCCCCACCCAAGAGACGGGGCAGACGGGTGACTCTGGTACCTACTGTACCTAGGGTGGGGGTGCCCCTCTCACTCCTCCAAACACAAGAGGACTGAACAGCATCATGCTGAAGAGTGGGGTCAGCAAGGGAGTGGAAGGCTGCTCCAGAGAGTGCTGACCCACCCCCTCATGACTCTGCATGTCCTTTGACATAGCCCCATCTGCTTCCCTGCACAGGCTCTGTGCCCCCAGGCTGCACTGAAGGACTGGTGGGGCCGAATTAGCACCCCTAGGTGCAGCCTTCCGCTCCACTGCCTGGAGTCCCTGCCAGCCTCCTAAACAGAGGAGGGAAAGGTGCTGTAGCAACAGCAGTGGGAAAGCAAAACAGATGCAGAGACTGATCTTAGTGGATGAGAATTGCCGGAAAGAGCCTGTCCCGTTCCTCTGCCAGCAGAACCCCTGATAATCCAGGCCCAGTCACATCTTCATATCCAACCCATTCCCCAAAATGTTGTCATTTTTCCCCATCCCACACTCGGAAAAAATCTCTTGTCTAGCTCAAAAGCTTCCTAATATCCAAGGCTGTTTTATGAGCTATCGCTAAGAGCGTGGCAGCTGCCATGTCTGCAAACACTCTACCACTGTGAAGCATTATGAACATAAAAAATGCTATTTAAGTCCAAATTCTGTCTTTCATGCTCAGGCAGAAGTCATTGCAGAGCTGATACATACCTGAATGCAAGCACCAGTTTTAAGTTTGCATAAGCTACAGACTAAAGCCCATCTACTCGGTGGAATGTGAGACACTTTTGTGATTGGTTCCATCCTTTCTGGGCAAGCAATGCTTACCTGCAAACAAAAATAGTGTGCGAAGCATTTATCAGGGCAATTAAAATACACACACACACAAACACACCTTATAGCGCAATAAGAAAAAAAAAATATCACATTGAAGGAACCTCAAAAGAGAGTTCCTATTGCCAAGTAAAAAGCAAACTGCACTGCTACAGCATCTGGTAAATTGCAAAGAAAGATGAATCAGGAATGGAACGTGGGGGCTTGAAGAAGTTTAGAGCTTTCAACCCTATAGGGTCCAGCAGGCAGGAATGCACACAGTTTTTTAGCCCATCGTTGAAAATTAATCTTGATCCATCTTTCCACAAACCCAGTTTCTGGGTTTTTAGTTTCAATTATGTAGCTCTATACTCCTGCACTCTACTCAAATTCCTGATTTATAATCCATCTTCTTACAGATATTACTGACTGCACAGCCCATTTTATAAATGTTCTAATTTTCCTCTTTCATTAAGAGATTTAGGATACTTTGAAAGATAAGTGTTACACTCTAACACTGCCTCTATGTGCTGTTCCCCAGTGTTTTGAATCCTAACACCTATTTTGATTTGCTGTTACAGCCTGACCTGATGCTATGTCATACACTCCCCTGCATTTAATTTCCTCCCACTCTGTAACTTTCCTATCTTCAAAGCGTCTGACGAAGTGGGATCTTCTCCCACGAAAGCTCATGCGATAAATAAATCTGTTAGTCTTTAAAAGTGCCACAGGACTCTGTTGTCTTTCTGAATTTGTAAGGCTACTTTAGCAGTTCTTTTTAACAAACGATCATTAAATTTTCTGAGAAAAATCTATATTAAAAGGAAATGAAAAAACTACTTTCAGCACGCTGAAAATACATTGTACACATACTGCATTAATTTCAGTAATTTTCCAATTTCTGAACGATCACCATATTGCTATACAACTTTGTAAAACCAGGTAAAGTACACAGCAAATGTTAAAGATATTATACAGAGAGCAAAGGAATTAAAATCACTCAATGAAAACAGTTGCTCTGAGGCTACACATTACACTGAAGATGCACAAACAATCTTATCAGGAAATAAGTCAAGTATGCTAGTAAAAGGGAAGGAAAACTAAATAACTGTCCATAAATTTTAGTGGCACCTGATGGCATGCATCAGTAATGCTTCCATGCAAGTCAAGTCAGATGCCTGCAACATGGCTAAAAAGCGATTACCACAATAAAAGGAAGGGACAATCAATCATCGGCATGATGCTATTCTTAGCTGTATATGGGTTGGACTGTCCAATTTTTATAAATCATACAAACCACATCAAAACAACATCTGGTATTATGTTATCACCTCCTTAATGGAACATTAAAACGGGGCAGAGGAAGGTAAGAATAATGAGGAGGAAGAGAACGTGTAAAAGAAAGATACATAAATTAGTTTTACCTCTGGAATCCAGAGGGCACAGCTCACATGTGCCCACTTTGTCCCTGTTCTAGTAGCTTTCATGGCACCTCCTCTCTTTGGACATAAGAGACACTGAGGATGTATTCCAAGAACACAAGTGCGACACAGCCAGCTGCCTTCAGGAACCTTTAGGATTCCATAACATGCCTTGGGACGAAAGGAGAATTCTCTCTGATATTGTCTCACCTATATGCTGATGCAGAGACCTACATCAATGACTACTGTGTTTTTAAAAACCTACATTCCACAAATGTTACTCAAATACAACATGGATGTAATCAGTACCCCCTTATCCAACACAGAGGGACCAGAATGCAGTGTTTCTAGAATGGAAATATTTTACACAAACTAAACGTTAACTTTAACGGGGTGAGTAACTTGCAAAGGCAAAAGAGAGCAAATGGGCACTCAACTACTACTGAAAGCCAATGAAAAGTGGGCACTAACCATCCTTTTATCTCTTAGATAATCTCGCCATAAAAAGCTACAACAGTTGAAACAAGAAGTCAGACTGCGAAAAAGTTGTGATTCCTACAACTAGTTTTTCCTTGATTCTTTGTAAAATGTGCATTTTAATATTTATGCTAAATAAAACAGGAACAACATATAAAACAGCGCTGAAGGATCTTTAATTTTTGCATTTGACTTTCTACAATGGTAGCTCTAGAAAGTTAATCAAAATTAGTTTTTTAAAAGAGAAATTACATGCAAAAACTATCAATTTCCTGTGATTAACAATACTATTTTAAATGGTTCCAGGTATCTGTTTTGAAGGTCACCAAGTTCCCTATATCCGCACACCTTTGCTACTACAGCTGTTTGGCTGAAGACTGTTTTCTCTCAGGTTGGGTTACCACAGCAGTGCCTATCTTTTTACAATGGTGTTGGTTGCATTTGGCCAACTGAAATAACTTTTTTTTTTTTTTAATTTAAAGCTTAAAATTGTATTGAAAGCTTAAAATTGTATTGCAGAGTACAGCAAAAATTGCGGAGACATCCTAGAATTGTGAAGTATGCTCTTTTCCAGGTCTGCCATGTCCCATGTTCAACTCCGAAGAACATATACTTTGCAAAATTTGAGAAATTGGCTAAGAAATAAAGTACATTTAGAAAATAGTACGCTATTTTTCTTGTTCAAATTCCTATTTAGGGAATGAGCAAGTACAGTTATCCAGATACACGTAGTTATCACGATACTCATTTTTAATACACGTTCTTTCAGTCTCAAGCTACTAGTCTCCACAGAAGTCTGATTCCATGTGACTGCTCCAACTAACCTCCTGTCTATGGCTATGTCTACACTTGGTAATTTAAGTCGACTTAGTGAAGTCGACTTAGTGTGTCCACACAAAAATAAAGTTGACTTAAAGCAGAACTAAAACAGTCGACCTAGGCATCCACACTGGATGCCTAGGTCGACTTCTAGGGGCTTAGGGGGACCTAGGGGAGGTCCATGGGGGCAGGGGAGCACCGCTTGTCCAATGCTAGGGGGCTCAGCCTTTGCCCCATTGTACCTAGGTACAATGGGGCAAAGGGGGACAGGGACCCTGGCAGGGCATAGGGGCAGGATGGGCAGGGCTCTGCCCTGCCAGGTGGGGGGCCATACCAGGCTCCCCTTGTGCCCCCCCACCCCACCCCCCGGCAGGGAGGGCATTGGTGTAGCCCTGAGATAGCCCCAAGTCAACTTAGGGCTACCCCACGTCTACACTGGCTTAAGTTGACTCTAGGGAGTCAACTTAAGCCTTAGGTCTACTAGGAAGGTGGTTTTATAAAGTCGACTTTATTTTAATTAAGTCAACTTAAGCAGCTTGCTTAAGTTGACTTAAGGAAACTGTAGTGTAGACTCAGGGTAAATTAAGGTGACTTAAGCAAGCTTAAGTAGACTTAAATTTACCAGTGTAGATGCAGCCTGTGTGTGTCAGAAGTTTCTTACAGTTCTTGCTTCAGCGTTAGCAATGTTAAAGCCCTACTCATCGATGAGCTACTAGCTGAAGCCACGGTATTAAACTCCATTTCTTAGAAATGCTCTGAGCAGAACTCAGAGCCAGTGACCTTTGTACACAACACTATTGATGAATTTCTCATTTGTAATTTAAGTTTCCTTAATGGCAACCAAACTTGTGGCTTTCACACCTCAAGGCACACAATATACTTCACAGAGCCAGCGTTTCACATTTGAATATGCGGTCTACATGACTCACCCATGTTGAAATCTTACATTATAATCAGAGAAAAATTTGGAAACGCAAAGTTCCCATTGCAACTCATCTCATCTCAGGAAAGCACACACAGAATAAGGCACTAGAAATAACATACAGTAACAAAATATAACCTGCAAAGGTGCGGAGGTACAGGGCTATGGAAAGTGAATTTCACAATCTGATCTTAAAGAGTTGTAGTAGGTGTTTTTCCTTTAAATAAAATCCAGATTTGTAAAAACGTTCTTTTACAAGGAAGTCTACCTTTACCGAGCTGCAAAACTGCATATCTTTATGCTGGCTTTTTTGCCTACCAGACCTCAGTATCAAAACACAAGAAGGAACAAAATGAGGAAGAATAAATCCTTTTCCTGAGTCTGTCAGAATACTTGTAAGAAACACCAAATCTCCAAATACTGTAAACCATTTTATTTTAAGTAACGGTCAAGGTTAAAAATTTAACAGTACTTTTTAATTATTAAAAAAACCCACAATAGAGGGAGCTCTTACCTTAGGAATGATGTATGAAGTCAGCTTTTCATATCAGCATCACATCCGCAGATATAGTGTGTATATATCTGTGGATTTGCGGGGTGCTATTTAGGTGATGGTTTAAGATCACGCTTAGGTTTTTACTACTTCTACTACTCAGTTTGTAGACAGTTTTAATAGCCTAAGTCCAATTTCAAATTCCTTTCATACAGTGTCTTCTAGTTAATGGCTTCATTTCCTAGTCTAGGGAGTCTAAACGAAGCTGCAGTGGTTTAGTGAAGACATTATTACACCACTGGGAGAGCATCTCCCATCAGCGTAGAGAAGCCACTGCTTCATAAGACAGTAACTATGCCGACAGGAGAAGGTCTCTCGTCAATACAGCACTCCTACACTGGGATTAGGTCAGTATATCTAGGTCGCTCAAATAATCCATTTATTTAGGTGACTAAATTTTGGAGCCTAGAATGCCCAGCTTTAGTCAGTCACAGTCTGAACTAACAAGGATGGGAAATCCCAATCAGTTCCCTAATGAAGGGCTTATAGCTCTTAGCATCTTTCTATATTTAAAGTGCCAATTACTAATTAATCCTGACAACATCCCTATGAAGCTGGCAAATATCGTCTCCTGTTTTCAAGACTGAGAAAGAATGTGTACTGGGCCACAGAACAGTGCTTTCCAGAGCTGGATTTAGACCTGTGTTCCCACTGTCCTCAGCCCACAGGACTCCAATATTCACTGTGCAAGACAGCATAATCAAGTCTATCTGTAGAAGTACAGAAGTCCACCTTTGAGCAGTAGCAGTTTTCATGTTTAGAAGACCTTAAAAGCCCTTCAAATGGTTATTTAAAGCTAGTTCAGATTACATATCCACCAAGATTAAGAAAAAAAATTTCAACATGTCTTCCAACACAAACCTGATGAACACAAACATTACACTTGTCACAAAACACCATATCATTCCCGTCTTCACTGTCAGGGGATCGGCAAACATCACAGATCACATTTTCATCATATTCTATGCCCAGCCCTTCCTCCGTCTCAATAGCATGATTCATATTCTCATGACACTGCCGTTCCAGGACTTCTACTGTCTTCTCCATTGTGTTCTCATCAAGGGGCCCACATCCTGCAAGAAGGAATGGGATTAGAATGCATACAATCTAGGAGGGAAGACAGGACAAAGGAATACAGAAAAGAGAAACACTTCTAGCAACTAATGAAGGAAACAGAGCCCACTTCATCTTTATGTAAATCCTAATATAAAAGTGTTCCGTTACAAAATGTTTATTCTCCACTAGTTACATTTGGTTTAATAAAGTTCACAAGCTAACTTCCAAACTAGACTATAACAAGCCATCAAAAAACTTAGAATAGAAAGCTAAACTACAGAAACTTTTCTTTAAAACCACAACTTCAGCAAATAGAGCACCAGGCAGAAGAGAAACAACAATGCCCTCGGGTACAATGTGCTTTTCAAAAAGAAAATTACTCTTGAGAGGAAAGGACCATCAAAGAAAGTTTATATCTTTCTACAAAATCCCAAAGATATTCCAAAAACTAATAGATCAAGTTTATTGCCCAACAGGTTAGCACGATGGCAGTGAAAAATTCATTTTCAATAAAATGGTAAATGAACATGCTATCAAGTAGTGATAAATAAATCTGCCCTTACCAGCCTGTCTTCATTCTCTCACACACACACACAGTAATGTAAATCCACCATAAGAGAAGCCTATTTAAAATGGACCTGCCGCACTAAGGTCACATTATACTTTTGAATGCAAGCTCCAGAAGGCAAAGACTGTCATCCTCAAAGTGAAACTATAAGTCTATAAATTGTAGCGATCCTATGCATATTTACGAGGCAAGAAAATAGAATCCCCTTACACAAAAGTTTTAGGACCTTCAAAAATTGGTTTGTCCCACTTAACATTTGTTTTGAGTCTGCAAAAGCAGAACATAATCCTGAAGGATGTGAAGAAAAAAAAATCCTTAGCTACACTCTGTAAAGCTTTCAACTTAAGCTAACGTAGCAAATGATTGCTGTGAACACCCATGATGGGGTGTCAACATTCTAATATTATGTTTTTCCTACTGATATTCTTCCAAACTCATCTCTACAAACACTCACGCCCACATGCTAAACCAAACCCATTATTAATAAAAAACTATTTTAAAATTACCCATTTCTGTAAGATCCTCATTTAGTTCTTGAAGCCAAAAGATATCCATGTCATCCAAGTCATAGCGACACACAGATTCTGCCAGTTCTAGAATATTGATGTAACCAGGTTCTGTGGGCTCTTGGCTGGAACAGTGGATATACTTCCTAGGTCGTGTATACAGTACTTCCTTCACCTTTTCTGACACAACCCTAAATGTAAAATTAAGAGAAATTACATGGTTAGCTACAGTTCTTTGATTAGGGCCCATTCCTGGAAGATGTCAGAATCTGCTACCAGGTGGAAAATACCATCAGTTTCCTGACCCAATGATAGATAATAGGAGTGCCAGGGTGGTGTTTCTGCCAGGAACAAGTCTGTCCAGGAACTCTGTTTAGGCCAAAAGTTGTCAAGTGGGTTTTTGATTCCTACTGATTGAGCTCTGATTCAGTGAACTGGAGGATTGATTATCAAAAAATCTTTAGATCACACCACATTGACCAGATAACTCATGTTTCAAAATTCTTGTGTAAATATCACTTGAGAAGTCCTTGTAGAAAAGCGTAAGATTTATTCTGTATGTGGAATAGTTATTTAACTTGCATAACAGTCTTAATTTAAAATCCAAAACTATTTTTAAATTACATTTTAAAATGTGGAACAAGTGCCTTCTACTGGACAATTTTGGAATTATTTTTGAAATCGTGGCAAAACAGTGTACATAAAATTCCACATTTCTTTGTTATTCTGCGCATGAATAGGACATGCTCATGACAATTAGAGTCCTGATTGATAAGATGGCAGATAATTGGTCCTTTTCAATGGAATTTTGCTTGGCAATGGAAAGGGATAAATGTGGATAAATAGTCCAAGTTTATTTTATGAATAATACCTTAAAAAGAAAGCTTATAATACTATTCTGGTATATAAGAAGTGGGCACGAAAACAGAAAGAACATAGTTAAAATATCCAGAGAGCAAGGGAGAATGTTGATCTATGGCTCCTTTAGTCCCAAGAGATACTTTGCTAATTAAGTGTATTGTTCCACTGTAAATGCCTTATGTGAAAGGAAAAACTAATCTTAGACACAAAGTCAGTTTAATGCAAGACGCTCAACACATGCAAGGGCTGAAAAGGGATACTTCCACACGTGAAACACTGCACTAGCCTAGTTCTATGAAGCACAAAGAAGAAAAATTGTGTGTGAAGAGAAGAGAGTACACTTATAGGGAAGTCTAGCATGTCACCAAAATAGACATTTTGGGTATTTCTCAGAACTCTGATGCACCAGAATTCTTATTGGGCAATGTGAATTACAAGTGTTAGCACAAGTACTTTTTTCTACCCTGTCTTCCTTCCCTTTTGCCTTTTTATTTCCTCTGCTCCTCCCTTTGCTATTTGCAGAAAAAGAGGAGGTGGAAAAGAAACTTCTACTAGTTTAGCAGTGCAACTTAATGTTTTTTTAAAAGACAAATTTTCTGCACTAGACTAACATGGCTACCTTCTGGAACTTAATGGCTTTTACTGGTGATAAGTAATTTAAAAAAAAACAAAACCTCAATTTAGGTAGGGGCAAAAGCCCTAGTTAGATACAGTTATACTGAGATAAACTATGCTGGCAAAAACACTTCTCAGTTAGCTCAGGAATGAGTATAAAACTACACCAGAAAAATGTTTCTCTTTCCAAACTACAGCACCCCTTTCAGGAGTCTGATTTGTCTTGTGTACCTCCAAGTTTCACCTCACTTAAAAAGTGCTTACAAAACTACTTACTGCTTATAAAAGCAGACACAAAAATATAGTAGTGTCATAGCACACTATTACTGAAAAATTGCTTACTTCCTCGAATATTTACTTTACAATTATAAACTCAATTGGCATATAAATATCGTACTTGCATTTCTGTATATATAGAGAACAGTATAATCAAGTAATTTTCAGTTTGAAATTTTAGTTTGTATTGACTTTGCTAATGCTTTTTATGTGGCCTATTGTAAAGCTAGGAAGTATGTAGGTGAACTGATGTACCACCAGAAGACCTCTGCGTGCCCCTGGTGAGAACCACTGGTATAAACCATTCCCCTAATGTAGGCATTTGCTAGCACAACTATACTGGCAAATATTTACTGATGTAAACCTGACATGAATTTTTCACCCATCCCTGCCAAACACGCAGTGTTCAATTAAGGTAAGAATAGTCAATCCTTTTTTAATCTTCTCAGGTTTTAGCATTGGAACTAAGGCACTTCTGCATAACAGCAGCTATCTTAAGAAGTGGGTAGGTGGGAATGGAGAGACACTGAACTATACAGAAATGTGACTTTACTCAGCATGTGAAATTGAGCAGAAAGATAGATGAAATTTAACTCAGTAGTAAGACCATGCACAATACAGAAGAAATGTTTCTTCTTAGTGATGGATTCTGAGCCCCGGTCTACAATAACAGGGAAATTTGACAGCAGTTGATGGGAGATATGCAAGCTACATAGACCAACTTGTGTATCTCCTGCAGACTTCTTAGTTTCTACTTACTGCGACATCTTTACTTCACTCTACTGACTGGAAATGCGCTCCCACTGGCACAGTGTTACTCTTTTCTGGGGGGGGGGGGGGGGGGGGTGTAATTAAATTGACTTCTGGACTGATTGAATGGGTCTTCACTTCCGCTCAGTTGATCCCAAAAAACCAATCTGATGGCGGCAAATTTACTGCCATTAGTGAAGACCTACACTGAATAAACTTGATTTCACAGTACTTTAGTAAATATCTGTCTACATTCAGCAAGGTACAGGAGTTAAACTAGAATGGATGCTCAGCTGTGCTGCATTAAAATGTAATTATGGTAAAACAAAATATAAAAATAATAAACCTAAACGTAGGCCCCTAAGCCCACAGGTGGTACATAAAAGTAGAATTTTTGAAAGTGAATGCAAGTGACTTGAGAACAAACTGACTTTAATGGAATTTGTGCTCGTAAATCACGATTGTGGATGGTGCCAAGGCACTCTAGACACAGATAAAGCATCTTGTCTTGGTGCTGGAGATGGTAAATAATGTATCTTGAAGAGCAGCCAGGGTGCTCCATACAGAGGCCGAAGTATTCAATGTTGAGTCAGAGTGACCTGGCTCTAAGCATAGCTGAAGTGCTGCCTCCATGAGGCTAGATCTCAGCCTAAAGTCTCTACCCTTTTTAGTGTGAGGCATGATGTCCCTGCAGATCTTGTATTGCTCCCCATATGAGCTTCCCCCAGACACATGAGGCAGCTGGAATGGGGGTCATTCGCAGGCATGGGCATGTGACAAGGATCACAAGGGTTAAAATGGAGACTGAAGTATGCCTCAGTATAAGGCTGGAATTAACGATGTTCAGTGGGGTTCGCAATTACTAACTATTTATCTAAATAACAAACTTAACTACTAAAAATGAGGTAATTATATACAGTAAGTTTGTAAAATCCACTGAAGAGTATTTGCAAAAGTAAGGACGAGTTAGTTCCAGCATCTCACGGGCAGCAAGAAGGAACTGAGTTGGTAGCTCCAAAGGGATAGCCGTGTTAGTCTAGGTCAGCAAAACAAACAAAGGAGTCCTGTGGCACTTTCAAAGACTAACAAATGTATTTACCATGTGAGAAAAAATCCCACCTCAAACACTCCATCTTCAAAGCATCTGACGAAGTGGGATTTTCTCCTACAAAACTCATGCAATAAATAAATTTGTTAGTCTTTAAAAGTGCCACAGGACTCCTTGTTTGAGTTGGTAGCGGAGCGCTTTGCACCAGCACGCGACTCCAAGGGCACCAGAGCTGACCCAACAGAAACCATGGAGGGCAAAACACAAAAATTTCCAGGGGTGATACTCAGGGCAAACATACACCTCCCTTGGAATGGATATGAGGAAACACTCGAAGTATACTGAGTGAGGGCTCAAAGATTATAAGGTTCTGAACACGATGGTTATTATGATATATGTATATAATAAAAAACCATTCAATCTGTACTTCAACTACACTACACAGCAGGGCGGTCAAGTAGGTAGGGGACCCTCCCCAGCTACATGAAACAGGCTTCAACTAACTATCCACTGTCCAGCCCCAGAAAAGAAAACAATGGACCACTGGACATCAGAGGAAAAACTGAGTCATCCCACCCCTAGGATACCAAATCAAGAGGGGATTTCCCCACCTCATGAGTCACCATGGTCAGAGAGAAAAGAAAAATTAGACAGAGCTTTTTTAATCCAGAAACTGAGTGATGGTCTGTAGATGGAAGGTTGTCTGAATGGTTGATCCCCTCTATAGCTGGGAGATACACTGGGAAGCTGTTTGAAGGCGATAGGTAACATATTAGAAAAGGGACTTTATCTAAAAAGGAAGAGTAACATTTGAGGTTGCATATCTATGTTTATTTTCTGTCTATCTTGTAAATGCTCACTTCTCCTTACTAGTTTATCTTTGAACTGATGTTTTCTCTATGAAACAAACTGGATTTATTTATACCTCAAGAAGGTCTCTGCAGTGCAAGCTGAATGGAGTGTGTATGCTAAAATGAGCTGTTATCTGGGGGCCTACTTTCTTGCCTTTGGGGGTTAACAAACTAGAGGGGACCGGTCCAATGGTCGGGTACTTAAGAACTCAGATGATGAATTTGGGGAGACTTGAGACTGCAAGTGCTGTTGGTGTCACTTTGCAAGGACAACTAGCTTGGGAGTGCCGGGGTGAGACTTCTAGGGACTAGCTACTGGTGTGAGGTATCTGAACCACAGAGATACAACATAAAAGTCCCAAAGTTATAGGACAGATAGTGACAGAACCCCTTACCGGTCTAGGTGATTCCCCAAAATGTCAGTCACCACATCTCAAAGTGAAAGAAGTTAGAGGCCTTCTGGTCGGGGCTCACAAATGATTAGCAACTATGAAGATTGGAATTATTTAAGACAGATATCAAGGGCAGAGGGTAGTCAGAGTAAAAGAAGGAAGGTATGTAAGCCTCAGAACGCTGAGAGATTTGACTAACCAGGGTTATTACAGGGCAATAAGGGGCACTAGAGATCAATTAATACCTAGCCAGGTGCCTGATAAAAGCCTCCCTGCTCCAAACAGGCGGGGCACGTGCTGGAGATGGACTAAGAGTGCTGTGTCGTGCGGTTTTGAGAGAGGAGCCTGGAGGATGGTACCAGACCCCTGGGAGGAGAGACTTGTGAAACAGGACTGAATTACTTCCCAGGTACTGGAGAGGCAGGATAGCAGAAGCTGAAAGCACAGAGGGGGAGAAAATAGCCCAGGGGAAATTAGTGCAGCTGTGAATAGAGTACCCACAGCAAATAGCACTATTTGTAGGGCCCCTGGGCTGGAACCCAGAGGAGTGGACATGCCCAGGTCTCTACCCCCATCCTGGCCGCACTGGATCCCACTGGAGGAACTATCATCATCAGGGAGATGGGGTAACTGGTGGCACCCTGACCCACAGCAAGAGATAGAAGTGGAGGACCCAACAAGTGCAACTGGCAGTTTGCCACCAGAGCCAAAGTCAAAGAGGCTCTGAAAATTCAGAAACAAGGGCCTTAGACTGGAACATAGAAAGAAAAAGTAAACAGAGGTGGCAGAGACCGTTTTAGGAGCATGAATGACATTTCCAGCAATATATAATTATTCAAATGAAAGTTCCTAGCCTCCCATGTCAGGGCAGAAAAATTACTGGAGGTAGCTAGGAAGGATGCTCATGCCCCCACACATAGTACTGCATACATTTCTGGGAGGTTTCTACTTTCCTCTGAAGCTTTGACAGGTATCAGTCACTGCTGGAGACTAAATCCTGAATGAGATGGGTTAAGTATCTCCTGCTTTGGCACAATGTGTTTTCCTGTGTCTATGGGTACGTTTATGTAGTTTAAACCAATGCTACAGAATCCTGTTTTCTATTTGGAATTTTGTTTGATCAGTCACAATTAAGTTAGATAACAGTTTTATGCAGTGCTCCAACTGCAGAAAGGAGAGAATATTTTTCTTCATTTTTTTAATTTTAGCCTACTTCTGAGTAATGCAGGTTTGTTTTCTGCCTTTAGTCTAGACCTAGCTATTCACACACAGACCCAGTTACCACTGACATCTCTCTAAATTGGTAATATTTTAATTTTAAAAGATTTTTGGACTTGAAGCAGCTGTACCACATTTCCATAAGCAAGTGTTAGCTGCAATTAGATTGTAAATCCTTTGAGACAAGGACTCATTTTATGTTTTGTCCAGTACCAAGCACGTCAAATGTTTAATACTAATTACCTGAGAGAAGGCTGTGGAATAGTCTCTGGACAGGCTGGGACCTGAACACCCTTTTCCCATTCTTGTTTCCACGTGTCCGCAAAGAGGTAATATTCATCAGGGTTAACATGGTGAGAGTCTGGGAGTTTCATGGCACTAATGAGATCTTTCCGGAATACCTGCAAAGAAAACCCAGTTAGTCTAGGTGAGAGAGGGCAGATGTATTAAATGGACTCTTAATCATTCTCCCCTCCCCTAACACAATACATTTAATGTGGTCAATTATTAGTCAAGTATTCTTTAAAAAAAAAAAAAAAAAAGTTTTCCAAATTGATGAAGTGGGTTGAAAAAATTACATCCTTGTTGTTCACTGTCTTCAAGAAGAAGTTACTCCTGTTCCCTCCCTCCCATACAGGAGCCCTGAGGCCTCCCCAACAGCACTGAGCACCAGGAGATTGCATCCTCACTGGATTAGGAGCTTCATGTTGCTAGCCTATCTCCTCTTAGACATCAGATCCATTTCTTCACAGAATGTCACTGGCCTTTAATACCTATCTCCCTCCAGACTGAAGGCGGGATCAATTACCAGCAACAAGAGGAGGCAGAGTGCAGGTAATCATTCCCATGGGGGGGGGGGGGGGGAAGAGAAACAGAGTCAGTTAAGAGTTCCTATTAACCTCTGCCTCGCAGACACTCTTCTCTTACCTCAGCTTACTCAATCCCTTCTGACGCTGGCCTGTCCTCAGGAGCATAACATGTTTAAACACTGGCCACCATCTTACACATTAAAAATAAACTAAAAGCTTTGCAACTCCCCATACTACATTCAGGATTTTGTGTTTCTTAAAGAAGAGTCCCAAGATGATCGCCAGCATACAATCTTGTTTCGGCATAAGCCATGCAATGAAATACATGTTCGCTAAAAATCAAGCACTGATCAAGTGCACTAACTTTTTTGCACTGAGGTGGTTTTAAAGATGGAATTTAGTTTCTTAAACCCAAACACAAAGCTGTTTTAATGGAATAACCCCCACAGACTGCCTCCGATAGTTTGCCTCTTCAAACAGGTAGGTATTTACAGTTTATTAAAACTAATTTAAGTGAAGGGCACATTTACAGTTAACAGAAGTTAACAAATGCACTGGCAACAAACTATGAACGTATTTATACAATTAGCAAAAGCAGTCATCTTGAATTGTTTTAAAAAAAAAAAAACTGGCCTGACGTGAACATCATGACTGATGATGTTCAAACAAAAAGGAAAAATCCTGTAAACCAAAAGTGACCTAATGGGCAAAACAACAGAAGGGAAAAAATGCCCCATGTCAGAGGATCGGTCGAACTCTTGGTACCACTGAGATAATGACGTATATAAAAGACAATAATTAGAAGTTTCTGATTCACAGCTCCTTCTACACTCTCTTCAGTCTGATAGTATTAGCCATCTCAATTAAGACAACCATTTGAAACATCTTCAGAATTTTATCCGCCCCCCCCCCCCCCCCTTCAGCATGAAACGGATTTTGAAAGCTGCGTGCGGAGGTCAGCTAAATGTGCATTTTTGCAAACTCATAAAAAGAATCTGAATATTTCTGACCATGGGCCCATCAGGAAAAGAATTACAACCCATTTTTTTTCTAAAGCAAGTGCTCTAGCAAAAATCTTTAAATATGTTTAAATTGGGTCTAGTTATTAAAACTCCATATTAATAAGGCTGCCGGTTTCATTATTATATAAGTTTGTGTTTGTTAATTATTTTTTAAATGAACAGAGTCATGTCAGTCTGATTAAGAGGCTGCTGGTAACCTGAAACAAAGATGGCACCCCCTAATACTGTATAAAATATGTTGATATGGACAAAGAAAAGCACACTAAGCAGAATCTATGACAGACCTCCACCACCTAATATCTTTGTACGGGAGTGTTCCATTTACTGAAGTCTTCAATTGTAAGATTCCTCAAGTAACCAAACCTCTTAGTAGTTAATTGCTAACTTCAAAATCAAAGTTTGGAGAAGTAATTTATGTTCCAGTAAATCACTGGGCCTAGTTAATAAAACTTGCCCTAGCTCTATCAATGTTGATTAAAAGCATATTAACTATAACTAGCACTAAGCATAATTAGCACTGAAGTTTTTCTATACTGGAGCAAGAAGACTGCAAGGAAAAACCGAAAATGTTTTATACCAATTCAAACCTATCTGCCTTGCATCTTTACTGGGCAAGAGACCCAGGAAAAAAGAATTTGTAAGAAAACACACTAACATGGCACACTTCCAAAGAGTCGTGGAAAAAACCCAAAACAGTAGCAGTTACTAGCTTAATTATTTGAGAAGACACTATTCAGGGTTATCTGATGCAATGCTTTACACACTCCCACCTTGTAAGTACTGGACGAAACTAAAAATACAGAGGACTACATCTCAGAGTGGTTAATGGTACTAAAAGGGAAAGTGCTATTAGTGAAATCAGTGTTCTTGCAGCACTCATTTAAGGCAAGTTCATCATCTCATTCTTCACTGTATATGCAAGTCTGTCAACTGCTTTTTCAGAACATTAGTCTAGATCCCAAGGGACTTTTTTTCCCCCTTTCTTTGCTGCATGCTACCAACGACAAACTCTGCACTCAACAATATTAAGTACTCTGCTTTAGATACTAAAATAGTTATCGCTAGTGGCCAATCAGATTTAATTGTTAGGCACGTAGATGCTCTGAACCATAGGAAACCCAATATGTGACGAAAGCTTCCTTGGTATACACTTATTTCTTTCAATGTCATTGGCAAAAACTCTGAAGTAGAGGGTAGGAGGGCGAGTCTGGCACACTTATGGGGGGACACATTTCAAAGGACCATTGTTACTGCAAGCTGCATAATCTCATCTTCTCCTACTAGTGTCCCAATGGGTACTCCATTGTGGGTGACCCCAAGAAAGGCCTGCCACTGGAAACTGGGGCTTCAGAATCAAGTCTGTTATAGATGACACCACTGAATCTGCCATCTGTAGCTGTGTCCCAGAGGATGGTATCATGTCCTGCAAAAGAATATGCAGATGCCCAGGTACAGTCGGGACCCGTTAGCACGCGGTCATCGGGAGCCATACAATTATAACCGCGTGTTAAGCGGACCGCACGTTAACGAGTCTCAACTGTATAAATGGACAATGAAATTGTTAAAAAAAATCTTCCAAATCAGAACTGAACAGCCGATATCACACTTGACAAGTCCCTCTAACTATTTTAGGCTCATCTGTCTCTGTGAAAAGCGAATATTTTCCAAAAATATACTCAGTTTAATTTTATACACCGCGTGCTAACTGAAACCGCATGTTAATTTTTTAGGTTTGGGGGACGTGATCCTACCGCATGTTAACCGAAACCGCGTGTTAACCGGCCGCATGCTAACGAGTCCCCACTGTAGCTGCTCTGCAGATTTCTGATATAGCGATGCCCTTGGAGAAGGAAATAGAATTTCATAGCATACATGTGTACTGAAGATGGGTATGGTATATTATGCATCTGGTAACAGAGTGCGATACAGTTTGAGATCCATCTGGGGAGTTTTTGAGCTGGAGGGGCGGGGGGGAGAGTCACTGTGCTTTTTGAGCTATCTGCAACAAAGAGGAAGAGTCTCGAGGATTTTCTGGAAGATCTAGTTCTGTCTAAAGAGGCCACGGCTCTCCACACAGAGCGTATGGAGGATGGCTTACCTGATGAGGACCATGATAAAAAGTTAGAAGCTGAATCAGCTGCACACCAGAAGTCTGGTAGTACAGATGGCATTAATCCTGGGAGGGGGGTTGCTGGTGCTGAGAGACTTGTACCAAAGGGGTCAGAGATGTGGACCCTGCAGCAAGGGCCAGCGGAGCCTGGTACCCCAGGGTCAGTGCTGGTGGCTAACATCCGTACCAAATGAACCTATTCCGGGGTGGATCTCTGGGTCTTCAGGCAGTCCAGCTTGAGCCACTGACTAATACCCAGGGCAAGTGCTGTATCAAGATTTAGGACAGATTCAGTGCTGTCTGTACCAATGATATTGATTGAACTGGGGACAATCTGGGGCTCATTATGGGGACTCAGACCATTTCTTAGTGGCCTTACATGAGCAGCTCATCTCTCTAGGCTTACCTCCTTTTGATTTTTAGCAAGAGATGGAGCTCATAACTGGCCATTGGTGGACTGTTAACTCTTTCAGAACTACTAAGTTCTAGCTTCCCTGGAAGCGTTTCTCTTTGTTACTTTATATTTTAGACATGCCCAGTTCTTTGAGCTTCAAAAGGTGCCTCATCTGCAAGGCATCTACCCCAGTGACTGGCGGACCGTTGCAGTATATTGCCTGACTGGGAGAGAAGCCCAGAGCCAAGAAAGAGAGAGTTAAGACCCCAGCTCCTACTCAGAGTCGACCCTTCAGTCTCTGGCGTCCCAGAGGGAGCTCTCACCACAGAAAGTTGGGACAGAAAGTTGTAGGACACAATAACTTATAAATATTCAGATATTTCTTTAAAATAAACCCAGTGCTCCCATGTAACGCTTTAAAAAGGCAATTTCATATAGCTATTGTAAATGGAGTACTTAAAGGATGGGAAGGCAGGTAAGTGGTAGATGTGCTATACGTTGACTTTAATAAGGCTTTTGATACTGTCTTGCATTACCTGCTCATAAACTAACTAGGGAAATACAACCTGGATGGAGCTACTTACGTTGGGTGCGTAACTGGTTGAAAAACTGTTCCCAGAGGTTCATAGTCAAGCTGTTAGGCAATACTAAGTGGTGTCCCACAGGGATCAGTTCTGGGTCTGGTTCTGCTCAATAATCTTCATCAATGATTTAGATAATGACAAAGAGAGAACACTTATAAAGTTTAAGGATGATACCAAGGTGGGAGGGGCTGCAAATACTTCGGAGAATAGGATTAAAATTCAAAATCTGGACAAACTGGAGAAATGGTCTGAAGTAAATAGGATGAAATTCAGTAAGAACAAATGACACATACTTGATTTAGGAAGAAAATCAGCTACACACATACAAAATGGGAAATGACTCCCTAGGAAGGGGTATTGAGGAAAGTGATATGGGAACATCACAAGCCAAATATGAGTCAACTGTAGAACACTTGTAAAAAAAGCAAACATCACACTTGGATGTATTAGCAGGAATGTTATAACAAATCATGAGAAATAGTTCTTCCACTCTACTCTGTGCTGATTAGGCCTCAACTGGAATACTGTGCCAACTTCTAGGCAACACATTTCAAAGTCCAGAGCAGAGCAAAAAAAAAATGTTTAAAAGGTCTAGAAAAAAATGACCTCTGAACAAAGATTGAAAAAGTTGGGTTTCTTTAGTCTAGAGAAGACCAGGGGGAACAGCATAACAGTTTTCAAGTACATGAAAGATTGTTACACGCAGGGAGAAAATGTATTCTCTTTAACCTCCAAGGACAGGACAAGTAGCAGTAGTCTTAAATTGCAGGAAGGGCAGTTTAGGTTGGACATCAAGAAAAAATTCCTGTTGAGGTAGCTAAGCACTGGAATAAATTGCCAAATTGCCAGGGGGTGGGAGGAGTGTAGAATCTCCATCATTGGAGAGTTTTAAGAGCCGGTTAGAGACACATCTGTCAGGGATGGTTTAGTCCTGCCATTAAGTGCAGTGGACTAGACTAGACAACCTCTCAAGGTCCCTTCTAGTCCTACAGTTCTGATTCTATAGTCATCTTATTTCTAGGTTAGGCACACGCTGAATTCTATTTGTCTACTGCCTTCGGAACTCAGTAATACAGCTGTTGGAGCTTGTCTACACAAAACAGCAATGGCACTATATGATGTGATTTCTAAAGTGCACTAACATGCGTAAGATGCATTAGTAAGTGGTCTTTGTAGACCCTGCTGGTATGTACTGAAGTTCATGACTGTGCTTTTAACATAGTACTGTTAACAGTTTGAAACAGAACTTGGTTTAAAGAAGTGCTACTGTACTTTTAGTGCACACCAGCAGGGTCTACATGGATCAGTTAATGTGCAACAGATGTTAGTGCACTTTAAATGTCACACTGCTGTAGTGCACGCTACCCCCACAACACAAAAAAGCCCTTAGCACATAGTCCCCTCCTCAACCATTCAGTTCACAAATGCAGTATCTCATCATATGCTCCGCTTCCTCCCCCCTCACCCCCCATTTTAAGTTATTTAAAAGGAGAACGAAATGGAGGTGAAAGGGGGATGGGGGCAGGAAGGAAAGGAAGAGGGAAAATGTTTTAAAAATCAAAAATCTTTTCAAGCAATTGTCTCCTGGACCTAACCTCTCCTAAACAGAAGAGTTGAAGACACAGGTGAGAAGAGGAAGAAAACCTTTCAGAGCCACTTCTGGAATGTGCTCTCTGTAAAAATTGAATCCTGCATTTATTAAGCAAGAAGTTAAGCCAAGTTTACCCAAAACGCTGTTTTACTTGGTGAAAGAGAGAACTACTTTTCTACCAAGAGAAATAATTTAATGGCAATAAAATAATATTCAAGAAAGGAGTTGCTTGCAGTACAGTCTCATCTTTTGTAAAGCATCTCCCTACCTGAAAGGGCAAGCTCAAAATTAAGTAGTATTTCTATTTATTTCAGCAAAGAAAATATTCAGAATATTGTAATCACAAACAAATGCCACTCAAACCGGAAACAAAAACAACTGCTATACTGAGATGCTTGTTCCAAGATGACTTTTTATTAGACAAAGACCAAATTATATATAAATATATGTCAGACAGCATCAGCTAGAAGAGCAAGGAAAAGAAAGCTGAGGCTATACTCCATAAACAAGCTTTTTTGTAACACTTTACAAGCTCAAATCTCTGTACCTACCCGCTTTATTCTCTATTCACCATACAGATAATTACAAAACTCCTCCTATCCTTTCTGCTAACCTTGCATTTTCATTAGTCTGTCCGTTCTGCAAAACTGCTCCACAACCACTTTCTATGGTCCCTTGTGGAGGTAGTGTTTTGCCAGTCAGCCTTATAGGAACAAGTTCTCCAGAATGATTATCTCATTCACTGTAGAGCGGAGCCACAAATGCTTCAGTAGCCACCACTTCAGTAGCTCATTTGATATTCTCTGCATGAAACAAAGATTACAGTATTGCATCACATCCTGAAAGGTTGCTTAATGCCAAAAGCAAATCTACACCTTTTATTCTTAAACCAAACGACTACAAGTAATAAGCACATTTTTTTTGCATCTTACAAGTTTCCTGAAAGCAGAGATGATTTATATTTATTTGAAGCACATTAGTACCACACAAGATCAAGAATTGGAAAGAGATCAGTGTGTTACTGGACAAGACATCCATCTTCATACCCAGAGCAGTAAGAGAAGTGAAATTAGTAAGAAGAATGAAAGTTTGTTGGGATTCAAAGCATAGAGGAAGAGATTAGTGCTGCCTAACATGCGAACCTCTATGAAACCTTAGCCAATGCCTCCAGAACATCACAGGTAGAGTTGGTAATGACACACACCAATGGTTGCCAGACACTTCTCATTACAAAACTTGGTTTTTAGTTGCTTATAAAAAAATTTGGACTCAAATCTTCCATGCCATGTGCCTGAACTGGAGATGATTGTTTCAGTGGTTTCTTAGAACGAGGTTAGGGAGAATACATTTGCTTGTGTAAAAGATTAGCACAACTATCTGCAGCTCTAGAACTTCTATATTTTGAAATAGGGGCTTGAAATTAAGCAAGAGGGAACTGCTCTGGTATTTGGGATGTGCCTCGTATCATCAAATGAAAAAACTTGCCCACGTTATAACTCTGAAAATTAGTTTGCACGTGTTTGGTACAGATTTGTTAGCTACATTTTCCAAAAATTCCATCTACACTAAGCATACTCTGTCTCCTCACAGCACCTATGTGATGAATGGACCGCACAGACACCAACCTACAGAGCAAATGAGTATGCTCACTCCTAAGGCTATCAGAGAAAAGCTTTTCTCAGCACCTGTTCCTGCCAGAAGTCCGGCATTCACCGCGAGGGCAAGCTTGAGAAGATAGCTTCCAGGAAAGACTGGCATTGAGGTAGAAGAGGAAATAGCAGCCATGCTGGAATGCAGAAGAGTAGGAAATGGGGAAAAAGAACAACAAGGCTGAGGAGGGAAAAGGGCTGAAGTTCAACTATTACACATTCCTCTACAGAACTGGGAGTTGACCCCAGGAGTTCTCATATCTGTACTCCTCTGCTGCCACAAAATGGCTACAAAAATCCACTGGCAAAGTACATCTCCTCTTCTAGCCATGGGTCCACACAGAAAACAGGGGCATAATACAGTTGTCAGTTACTCCATTAGTTCAAGTGCTGCATTAGTCCAAGCTGTGGATCTAAAGATCCAAACCATGAGAATGATCCAAAAGTTGTATGTCATAGGTTCTACATGATAGAACCTGTTTCAGTTTTGTTTTTTTAAAATTAGGAAACTACATCAAAAACTACATTAAGATTGCAAAGTCAAACACTCAAAAAATGCCAGAATTAAGACTGCTGGTGCACCCTTAATTCAGGTCACTTTGTACAGATGTATTATGAAAAGTCTTTTACCACATACCATTCCTCTGCCTTATTCGTGCACAGGATGGACTGTATCTAGATCGCATAATGAAAGAGACTTGTCTACTGGATCCCTGACTCATCTGCTGTGCAACGAATGAGGCACAAGATTTCAGGAAGGAAAAATAGATGGTATCACAGCTAAGCCATCTGAATGCTGCCCTGGAGAATTAGATTCCATCACTGCGTTTACCACAGAGCTCCTTGGTGAAAGTAGGCCCACAGTTCATTGTCTGTGTCCAGTTTGAGATTCGTGGGGTCTGAGTCGCAGAAGTGCTAAGTATTGATAGCTACATTTAAAGTCAATGAGTGCTGTTCTATGACCAAATAAAGTGCCATAAAATGTTAAGTCAATGGGAAAAAAAACCAGGCATTCTAGACTCCCAAAATTAGTGTACACATCATATTAATATCAGTCTTCCATCTGTAAAATGAGCACCATGAGCATATACCACTTTACCTTGGAGGTAAGATAAATTCATTAATATTTATGAACCACTCAGAAGTTACAGTGAAAAAAGTACCACAGAAAAACCCATACAAAAATTAATAATTCAGCAGTAAGACCAGGGAAATTTCTGGAAATTTAGTTTATATTTTTGTGATTAATTTTCTATTTATTTTCATAAAGAAACAGATAATGGAAAGTACAAAAAAGAAATGATTTATTGATGCACAATCCATGAAATATCCAAAGGGATCATGCAAAACGAGACAAAACTACATAGCCATAACATGTTCGAGTAGTAGGTTAACAGCAATAAAGTAAGGGAAGACATACATGAATAGAGAGGAGGAGGGAAGGAAAAGGGGTAAGGGGTGTGTGTGTTCGAATACATATAAATTGCTTTCTATGCCATTTTTGGCTGCTAATTCAGACAGGTCTGAATGCCACTACACTATTCTGGGAATAAGCCCCCCCCCCCCCCTTTTTTTTTTTTTTTTTAAATCATGTGCTTACTGATCAGTCCTCAAGTACCAAAATCTTTATGGTGGAGGTAAACCTAGTGTTAGACAAAACTCTGGCTGGGATGATTTAGTGGGAGTGGTCCTGCTTTTAGCAGGGGGTTGGACTAGATGACCTCATGAGGTCCCTTCAAACCCTATGATTCTATAACCTCAGATATCATTTTCAGCTGAGGTTTGGCTTCTGAAACCAAGCACTATTTTAATTCATGTCCCCCTCTTTCCCAGAGCTGTCTGACCACTGAGCAATCCCATAACAACAAAGGTTCCTTTTTCTTTGTTACAATGTCAACAAAGAGTATAAGGCCATTATCTTGCACAACTTCTTCGGCATTCAATAAATTGTGAATAAAATCATTTACTGTATCAAGCATAGCCTGAGATGTACAGAGGCATTTTTAACACTATGTAATATGCTTTGCCACTTAATTGAAGTTCCCCAGTTAACGAGAAACTGAACAAGTATTCTGAAGCATCAACGAAGATTAACCAAAGGGATATGCAGTGGCCCGTCATTTGCAACTCCCAAGAAAGTTAAAAAAAAAATCTGTCTTTTTTTTTGGTAAAATGTTCCTTTATTAAATTACAATCTACAATGATATGCTTAGATTCTAATTTTAACTACTGGTTTGTTTGTTTTTTTTAAGGACTGATAAATCCCTTCCTACGCTTTCAGAAAACTCCAGACCAACAGAATTCCTCTTCATTAACAAAGGACACCCAGTGGGCAAGGGCCTTTGAGTGTTTAAAAAAAAAAAAGTTGTTTTTGCTTTTTTTAAAAAGGGGAAAGTTTTTAAAAAACTGAGATAATGATGCAGCCTCATTTGGAAAACTGCAGCATTGGTTACCCTGATTTATAGAAAAAGGAATTATAATAGTGTTCATATCATTCACCATCCATTATATATGTATCCCAACATTGTTTTTAACCACAACTGCACACTGAGCAGAAGTCATCACTGAGCTACGCTCAGAGTGCTTTCCTGAATTAAGTTGGATCCTGCAAACTGTGCAAGTAATTTAAGGTTTTTCCTGCAATGTACATTACTTTGCTTTTATCAACATTTAATTTAACGTGCCATAATGCTGCCCGTTCGTACACAGAAGGCACAAGATCTTTATAAATTCTCAAGGAAATCCTGCCCAATTTGCCGTTCAGAGTCTGATCTTGCAAAGTGCTCAAAAGTTTGCAGGCAAGAGCTCAGCAGCTTGCAAGGTCAGGCTCTATAATTTCATGTGGCAGGTAATTTTCCTAATATCACTCTGTATCAGCAGTCCTCCAACTTTTGATCTCCAGCCCTACTTACACCTGTTGAGGAACCCCTCCCCAGCTGGCGAGGGCATTGGGCCAGGGCCAGGCCATGGTTGGGCCGGGGGCTAAGGTGTCCCCAGGGATCGCGGGGCTGTGGTGGGCCCCAGCGGCTGGGAACCAGGCATCGAGGCTGTACCAAGAGCAGAGCTTAGGGGTTGGGTGGCATCCACCCTTGCCCCAAAGGGGGGCAGGCCTTGGCCTAGTCACGCTAGGGAAGCATACCCCACAGATTTAAGACCTCTACTCTACGTAAGAGCCTCGTATGTTGATTATGAAACTGGGTAACCAGCAGGAAAAGCACAAAGGTTGGTATGGCAACAAAGCATCTCAACGTATCAGTGTCAGATACATACATATGAAGTGAGGATTAGAGTTGCCATGGTTTTGTGCACATTTTCCATAATATAGGTGTAACTTTAACACCCTCATAGCCAACACAGAATCTGCTCTGAAGGCAGCTCTTACCAATAACAGGTGCATGCTAGGAACATTGCCAGGAAAACCCCTTCAATCCCTGGGGAAGCTGCTCCAACCCTCTCCCTAAGTAAGGAAACAAAAAACACACAAGCACACCAAAATAGTATAATGAATATAGGAAAGGGAAATATTTCTTTACAGAAAGATGAATAGAGGGGGGGAAAAAAGAAAACAATGAAAGAGAGGGAGTGGAAAAACAGGATTCCATCCAACACAAGGTCCCCATAGGCCCAGTCATACAACAATATGAAAGGGTAGACACTGAACAATGCATCTACACCCAAAAATTCAGGAGTTTTGGGCAAATTCCTGTCCAGCAGTAAGAGTCTTGGGTGCCCCTGATCATTTCTGACACCAGTAAACTTTTCCCAACAAAACCCTCCAGTGCGTCCTTCCGCCACACTCTACACACCCACACAGAGCAATAACCTACCCATTTGACTACCTACAGCCTTCCTCCTCGTTCCCAATTAAGATCACAATACCCAGTACTCAAGGGGGTTACATATACAGGGAAGATAGTAAGCTAGCATTTCTATGTGGGGAGAGTTAAAGTAGTACGAGAGTGTTGTTTGAAGATTGAAACCTTAATTCTGCGGTTTTTAAAATTCCAAGTGGGAGATTTTTCAAGGAATTAGCACAAGTCTCAGTGACTCAACAGAACTCATGCTTCTAAATCCCACAGGCATGTTTGAAAGTCTATCCTTAGAAAAGGAGCACTCATTCATCCTACTGCAACTTAATACAAAGTTATTCAAAGCAAACTCTAAAGCTAACTGGTGAGTAGAATATCTTTGCCTAACAACTTCTACATTACAAACAGCTAGAGTTTTTGTTTATAAACTCCAAGAGGTGGGGAAAAGGGAGAAGGAGAGAAAGTTTAGAAATTGGAGACCCGGCAAACTAAGACTGTGTAAGAAACAAGTTTCTATCCACACCAAGTACTTGGAGAAGATGCTCAAAGAACTGAAAACAAAAATAAACAAAAAACACGTACATCTGCGTCTCACTAAAGGATCAGAAGTTAGGATTACTGATGTAAAAGAAAAATTACTTAGAGGGGACCAGAAACAAAATATTCCAGAGAGCTATTACAGTATTAGGACTGAATTACTATAGAAACTTCTTTTCCAGGTGTCTGAGTGCTGGGTCTTGCCCACAAACTCAGGGTCTAACTGATCACCACATTTGGGATTGGGAAGGAATTTTCCACTGACTCAAAACTGGCAAAGACCCTGGGTTTGGGGGGGGGGGGGGGGGTTCCTTTTGCAGCATGGGGCACAGGGTCATTTGCAAGTTTAAAACTAGTGTAAATGGTGTTACCCTGACATCTTTAAATCATTATTTAAGGACATCAGTAACTCCATCAGAGGTTATGGCTCTATTATAGGGGTGGGTGGGGGAGGTTCTATGGCCTGCAACGTGCAGGAAGTCAGAATAGGCCTTAAAGTCTCAAACAACTGAAAGTCACACACAGAGAGTGTGAAGCTTGAACCCCAGCAGTTTGATAACGTTCCCTTAAAAGGGGGTTTAAAAAAGAAATTAAAAGTTGAGACATTAAAAGAAAATTATACTTTTGAAGTTGAGATTTTTTCTTTAAAAAAAAAAAAAAAAAAAAAAAAAAAAAAAAATCCATCGAGTTGCAAGTGTCCCTTTAAACATTACAGCAGTAAAACAGGATTTCATGCACTATTAACATGGTTGGTCTGATGAGGTTCAGGAACACCCATTTCTCCTCAGACTACACTCCAGCTTTTTAAATAAAGGAGGTTCATACTTGGAACATGGCTTTGGCCTGGTCTACTCTGGCCACAGATTTCGGCAGCAGTTGACAGGATATTCACAGGCTACATACAGTAACTTGCATATCTCCCACTGACTTCCTAACGCCTTCTTATCACGGCATTCCCACTGTGCTGCACCAACAGGAAATGCCTTCCCATTAATACAGTGCTACACTACTTGCCGGGGTAGTCTTAAACTGACTTCCAGGTTCACTGTGCGGGTCTTTACTGACAATCAAATGCGCAAGATCGATCCTGCACTGCTGGTAGTGTAGGCATAGAATTAGTTAGCCAGTACGAACGAGTGCATGTTTTGATGCTAAAGATGCATATTCACAGTCAAGTAAACAATGTGTAAAAGAAACATGTACCTAATTTTAGTTTCAAATAGCTTTTACATACAGTTATACATTTGATGAGTCTTCATATTTATTGGTGTTCATATGTGCATGCACATGAAGATGGGTAGAAGGGAATTGGAGCAAAAATAGGAGCGACAGAGAGTCCCTCTGCAGGAAGATACGTGACAGCCACAACATATAGAGCCATGGGGCTTAGGTGGGAAGAGCACACCTGGATAAAGGAATGATGCTACAGAGTACTTAAAATAGCATCAGACATTAATACACTCATTCAATGTAGTTCATATATACCTTCTGGCAAGAAGGCTGAATTACAAAACAGAGCAAATCCTTAGCAAGATTTCAGTAGTTAAAATTAGAATCTAAGCATATTATTGTAGATTGTAATTTAATAAAGGAATATTTTACTAAAAAGAGAGAGATTTTTTTCAACTTTCTTGGGAGTTGCAACTGACGGGCCACTACATATACCTTTGATTAATCTTCGCCGATGTTTCAGAATACTTGTTCAGTTTCTCATTAAAAACATATGCAAACACTGGTGAACTTCAATAAACACTTGCCAAAAACTAGCTTCAGGAGAACAGGATACATATTTTAGACACTTCCCTTTCCCAAACCAAATACATTAAGTAAGGAAGCAGCATTTAATTAAGGGACTTCCACTGTTCTTGAATTCTCACAAGGACAGGCAAACACTGGGAGATTCACAAAATGTCATCAGCATTTCATTGTGTGCCTTCCCCAGCAAGTACAGAGTAAGTTTGATGCATGTTTTCCTGAATGGACACAATCTAGGCACTTTTACAACTCCCATCACAGGTGGTAAAAAAGCTTATTGTTTTGTACACCATAGACCATTACCGTGAGTAAAAGAATCTCTGGTTTAAAAATTCTAACAAATCACAAGTCTGTTCACACTTCCCTCAGCTATCAATAGTCACACCAGCACACGTAGTTTTTGAGGGCTTGTATGTTTGGGGAGGGGTAGACAAGATTGGCAAGAACTGAACAGAGAAATATTTCCCTTATGGCAAAGATGAGTTTACTTCAGCCACTAAGAAAGGATGTCAGATTTAGCAATGCTTCCAAATGGAGGCAAACTGGTCATTAGGGGCTAACCTGCACCTACAGTGCCATAGTTGACACGTAAGTATTTGTAGGATGACTGATATACCACAGTACCACTTTCTGGCTACTGTGCCTGAAGCTGCTATAGTCTCTGACCATCAGTGCAGTCTGGTCCTCCAGGATGCAGACCTGAGGTGTCAGAGGCAGATGGCACAAACCAGGTAACAGACTTCCATGGCATCAATAATTCTACAGAGGCATAACAGAGGGCTCCCTGTGTGTGCTCCTATTTTTCCAGGTCCAATCATCAGCAGAAATTGAAGCTTTTAGTGAAGGAATAGAGTTGGGCCAGATGGAGGGCATCAGATAGCAGAGGAAAGAGTTCTGTGTCTAGAGATGGATTTCTGACCCGCAGAAGTTGTGTATGGGGAGAGGGGCATGTCCTGACCCTAGGAAAGTTGGGTGTGTGGTTAAGAAAGTGGAAGAGTACTTAGGCCAAAGGCACAGCTATTCAATTTTCCTGAGAAGGTGAGAGATGAGCTGGGGGATGGGGAGAGGGAAGGAACTGAGGTTCTCAGCCAGTGGGGAGGAAGGACTAGATTGACATGGTCAAGCACAGGTGAATAATCAGCTGGTGGCAGGTGTGTAGGAAGGGTGACAGAATAAAAGAGACAGAACAAAGTTAAGAGCTAGATTTGAAGGAATGAGTTGAGAGAACAATAAGGAGGTGGTAAAAGATAAATACAGTTCTTTCCTATCCTGCCCTTTGAAGTGTCCCAATGTTTCATTCTGAAGAGGGAAACCCTGCCTTTTCCCAACTAGCTTTACAACTCAAATAAACCACTTCCTTCAATATTCCCTCATCCTTCACTTTCAAAATAGGATTAAACTTCAGGGAAGAAAAGGAGATACAGGCCACCTTGTTCTTTGCAGCCCCATCAGTCATCTGGACTCCACCACCACTTTCACACTACAATTCAAACATCCCCAGTTTGTGGACTGGGAACATAAATTTGAGAGACTTCATAGTTAGCAACTATTGTTCTCACCTCAGCAGGTTTCTTTTGTTCATTTGCTGGAGTTTTTGATTTGCTCCTGTATTTGGAACACGAGGAAAAGGAAGTGGAAGGACCTATTTAGAGAAAAATTAAAAAGTTTAGTTGTAACCCACTGAACTTCACATATTTCCTCAATAAGTTACAAAGAATTATCGACTTGAATCATCTTTCTGGACCAGTGGTACACAACTGAAACGCTCATGAAGTCTGTAGGTCTGATCACAGCTTCTTCTCAACATGTGCAGTTTCCGAAAGAGTAAGTGAAATAGTGATCACAAGAGTATTTCCTGCTCTGTCTGAAAACACACTAGATACGGGTAAAAGGACACGGTTAGGCAAATTCTTTCCCTCTCCATTCAGTGCAACCAATACAGGATGGAGCAAGAATACAGGAGGACTGAGGGACACTGGAGAATCAAGACGGTGTTAAACTTAAGTGCAGAGAAGTGCCCAAAAATCATCATACAATATTCTGTTATTGCACTGCAAAGTTTTCGAGGGGCTATTGGGTCAATATGTGATGCAATATCATGTTTTTGTGATTCATAAATACAATACAAGCTGCCTATCTAGTGTCATGGATGCATGCAGCGCTTAAAAATAGATCAGTCACTGCCCAGAAGAACTTACATAATTTGATCTAGGAACTCTAGCCTGTATCTCAGTATCCTGAAGAGAAAGATGCAAAATACAAGCCAACCAAAAGTGTGTAAAGGAAGTTAAGGCATAACTTTAAGACATTTGGTAGATATCTTCTCTATTTAGATTTCAATCCTGCAAGCTGATCTGCATGGATATAATCCTGCACCCGTGTGGAGCCCAGCTGACATTTATATAAATGCTGAAAAGGATGTCCCATTCATCTGTAGGCACACTTAGCCAGACTGTAAAAATACAACCCACATGTAGCACTTTAAGGTACCCTCAACCCCATGTGTCCCCTCCCCACCCATGACCATTCTCCACCCATACAATTATTTTTCCACCAAGGCTCTCCACAGGTGTAGACGACCATTTACATGGATCAGCTTAAATAATTAGGACCTCAGACAATACATGGTTCAAAAATATATTTCTGATTACATCCAATTTTCCTCAAGATAATGTGCTTTCCTGCATTATGGAATTTTGTACTCTCCATCTCTAAAAAGAAAGAGGTACATATTTGTGTTCAAATCCAGCACAATATTCAAATTCTCCTTCCGAAATTAACCAGGAATTGTAATTTCATCATCTTCTCTGATAAAAGAATTCAAAACACTGAAATCTAGAGAAAGGAAAAAAAAAAAAAAAAAAAAAAGAAAGGAAAGGAAATATATTTTTTTTTTTTTTAAATGTAAAATAGTTTGCCCTCAACCACAGGAGGAAACCATGAGGAGGTGATAGATCAAGGGAAGGTTAGTGCATACTACTTACTCTCATTGTCTGAACTGTCACTGCTGCTTAGATGCCTGTGGCGTTTCATCCTGACGCATCCTAAAGACAGAAAGAAAGTTGGTACCATCCTTTCCACCAGACAATCAAAACTTACACACCACCCTGCAGTATAGGGTGTACACACTCAACTCGCCTGTGTGGATGCAGTAGGTGCAAAGTTCTTAATTTGCTTCAGTGAGTCAAGTTTCAAGATGAAGAGTTTAATGAAAAATAGGAACCTTGTCATTCGCATCTGCGGCATTCACACGAGGGACTTCCAACGTAGCACGCGGATGCACACTGCTAATCACTCCCCCATAGTCCAAACTGAGGGGCAGTGTAGACATGCCTAAAGTCTCTGTGGATCCTGCTAGTTCACAAGCGGCTAGGCACACACACTCACAAGGCAAGATGTCTCTGAAGAGTTTTTCCAGCTATGCAAATACCTTGTGACCTAGGAATAGTTGGTGCACAAACAGCATGTAATGGCCAAACACACAGATCTCTTTATGAGACTTAATACCCTCACATTAAAGTGCCTTCCTCTTAACAAATGTCTCCTGTAGCTTTTCTTAGAAGCAAGCTCAACACGCTATCGGATTCTCAGAGCAACACTGATAGCTTTCTATGCCACATCTGCTCAGCCAAAGGAAGAGTTGCCATGGTGGCAGAAGCACCAAAGTAAGATGGCAACAGAGTAAGACAGGGAGATAAAACTATACACATTTAGAGGAAAGAAAAGAGGGTTGTGTGAATGTACAAGGGTAGATTTTAAACTGAGATAATTAGACAACAATGAATAGCTAATTTAAATGGTTAGATCAGAATTTTATTTAAAAAAAAAAAAAAAAAGATACAAAAAGCACCCTTTCCAAAAAGTCGGAAAAGTGACAACCTGTCAATAATTCTACGAGTGAATTATTGAGTTTATAATCAAACATATTTTAGGTTATTTTAAAAAATTGAAAACCAAATGAAGAGCAGAGAGGAACAAAAGCTTGACCCAACTGATATCTTAATCAAAAAGGGTCAGCATAAATCCAAATACACTGGCACATATGGATCTGTCAGAATGTAACAAGGAGCTGTAATAGTTGACCAGAGTAAAGTTATAGCCTTCTCACAAAATTAAGGGATTTTGGACATTTTAACTAGATAGCAGCTGCACTTTTGTATCCCAATTCCTCATCAAGCTTGAGTCAGAGGGAGCAGCACCATATTAAACTATTTGCCATACCAGAATTGCTTGTCCGTAACATAAGCTTACTTTATTAATGAAATCAAGTTCCAAAGGGGTAGCCGTGTTAGTATATTGCAGAAAAACAAACAGAGTCCTGTGGCACTTTTAAAGCGGGATTTTCTCCCACGCTAGCTCATGCGATAAATAAATCTGTTAGTCTTTAAAAGTGGCACAGGACTCGTCTGTTTTTATTAATGAAAGCTTCCTTCCTAGAAAGACTGCTGAAAAGGAACAGTAAAGTTTATTAGGTAACACTCATGGTTCTTGAGATTACCAAAGCCCTTGAGATAAATAGGATTTCCAGGTAGAAGGAGCCTTTCAGAAGATTTTAAAGATACTACCTTGGAATTAAAACAAATAATTTCCCATGGAATTGTTAAATTACTCAAAATCTCCACTGGTTTTCAGTTTAAGGGCTTGAATTTACAAAATTTAAATTTAATAGCAAATTCCTATTCAAAACAGGTCTTTGATGTCATTCCTCTTTAGAGAATGATTTATACACACAGAAACTAAGGAAAGAACCCTGCATTATTTTAATTAATTCCAAAGAATTTTGGGGGAGAACACCTGCTTTACTGAAGTCTTTTTCGGTGGTGGTGATGGCGGCATTTGTGTAGGAAGTGTTGCCAAACTCATTTGAATACAAGCTAGAGTAAAACATAGCTGCTAACAAGATTAGTGTAATGTGTGCACTGGGTCACATAATCCTAAACAAAACTCAATCATGGAACTGAACTGCACTAGAAAAGAAAAACCTAACTATTATCACATCTTTGGCTTTTTTAGTCTCAACATGTCTCCTGCTATGGAAGATTCATTACTTGAATTACTAGCTTTACATGACGCTTGCCCACACTGAAGCAGCTTCATGGAAACAAGGAAGCCACACCGCAACTGAAACCTATGTCCCAACATAAGAATTTCTTCACATTTTCCACCCCAGCAGAATTTTAAGTACACACAGAAACTAAGCATAGAGTGGACTAATATCAGACCAAAGAACTGTTATATGAATCCCTTTGGGCATGAGAGTCTCAAGAACTTCAAAAAAGTGTTAGAATTAGAGGGGTTACAGTTTAAATAAGTTTCTGGGGCAGTGTGTTTGTAGGGGTATTAGATTTAGCTATTGATGTGATAGCACATCGCTGCAACAAACCCCGTTGCCAACTTTGTCCACATATCTGCACAAATGACACTATCATAGGACCTCAGCAAGCCAGCCACTCCATCAAGGGCTCATTCACCCGCTCATCCACCAATGTGATATATGCCATCACGTACAAGCAAAGTCCCTCTGCCTTATACATTGAACAAACAGGACAGTCCCTGCACAAAAGAATAAACGGGCACAAATCTGATGTAAAAAAAACATTAAAAACCAATAGAGGAACATTTCAATCTCCCTGCTCACTCCATAGAAGACATGTTAATTGCCATACTTAAGTAAACTGATTACAACTCAAAGCTTCAAAGAGAAACTGCGGAGTTGGAATTCATATGCAGATTTGACACCGTTGCTTTAGGCTTAAACAGGGATATTAGCTGGTTTTCTTACTACAATAGGCGACTTTGCCTTCTCTACCTCCCCTCCTTCCAATACGCTGTCCACTCTGTTTGAATCTAAACAACTGCTTTGATTTGCTGAAACAGTCTGACCCGATCCTATGACTTACACTTCCCTGCATTTATTTTCCTCCCATTCTGTAAGTTCTCCATCTTCAAGCATCTGACGAAATGGGATTTCTCCCACGAAAGCTCATGCAATAAATAAATTGGTTAGTCTTAAAGCGCCACAAGACTCCTTGTTTGTTCTGCTGATGAAGATTAAACTCCATGTTTAGGGAAGACAAAGGAAAAGGTTTAACTAACAAAGCCTCACATGGCTTGGCATTCACCTGCCTTAGAGTTCACGTCGCCTTGTACCATACTGTAGCAGACAAGAGATGTTTAAGCTAGAATCCCCTCAATATAAAAGAGCTGGCTCTCGATACAGCAGGGTGCTCTCCGCGGAGAGCTCCTCGCTTTGAAACTTTCTCCCCCTTGGTTTGAAATAATTCAAATTTGTTAATTTTCTGGATATGTTGCAAAGGGGAGCATTCCTTAATTCTTGGATATCCATAGGCTATTATTCCTCATTTGGATTTTAATAGAGGATTGGAGTGGTTGCTGCTGGTTTTGATCTCATATTGAGTCGAGTTTTTACATTATTGTTAAAGGTGCTGAAAGCCTGGGACTAGCGTTTTTCATCCGTTATAAATCTACACAGGGACAAAGTGATAAAACTGCTTTATTACATGCTATGAACTCAGCTGTTTGAATAGTGCAACATAAACATTTGCCTAAACTGGGTAAATATGTCAAGGGATAGTACCATAATAGAGAATACACAAAGCCAAGACCAGCCTGTCTGCTTTTGGCAAAGCTAGTTGGTAGACAGGAGATGCCAAATTTAATTATGGCTTATACAGAGAGACATAAGCCAGAATGGACAAACGTAATAGCTGCTTTCATTTACAGATATAATGAAAGAAAAGAGAGCAGCTAAGCACTGAAGTGCTTAGCTCAACTTTGAAAACAATGTCATAATTAAAATGGGGTGTTTTGTGTTTTTTTTAAACCTGGTACAGAAAGGAGGTTTGTTGGAGCACAGTGGATTTACACCTACATGCAGAAAGAAAAGGGAAAAAAAAAAAACCCACAACATTGCTCAAAGGACAACATCCCTATGTTAGCGATATTATCATCTCCCAGTCTGAGTCCAGCTGTAATTGCAAATACAACCAGAAGAAGCAAAAGATTATTACACAGCACATAGGTGAAACATCTTGGTTAACAGACTGCAGGGTATCAAACAGGCCAGAAGTTCTATGCATTTTTTACACTAAGGTTCTGTCTACACTTGCAAGTTAAGCTTCCTTAATTTAAATTAATTTGAACTAATTTAAGCCTTGGCCACACTAGGCTTTCATTAGTTCGATTTAAGGGCTACCTTATTTCGAACTAATACATTTGATTGCTTAGTTCGAATTCACCGTTAACTCGAACTAGTTAGTTCGAACTAATCCAATGTGGCCATGTTAGTTCGATCTAACTACTTAGTTCAAACTCATCGGCAGATTGACCTCCCTGCAACTGACTAATTCGAACTAAGCAAGTGCCCTGCATGGCCATGGCTAGTTCGAACTAGCATTCTAGTGGGGCCACGATAGTTCTTTCACTGATATAATCAATATAACTTCCAGTCTACAGAACTTGCTCACCTAAAATAAATGTCTATGTTTTTTGTATGGCCAGAAATAAAGTTAAAATAACTGAACAAAACCAACTAGATTTCATGACATTTTTCTAAATCAAAAACAAAACACAGAGATATAGAAGGAACTCCTCTTATAGATGTTTCAGCTTTACTCTGGTGCAGGTTACTGCAGACAAAAAGTTTCCTACAGTAACACTTCAAAAGACATGATTTTCTGCAAGACATTTTGCCAGTTACAAGACTAGAAGTGCCATAACAGAAGGGAGTCTCTTCTTTAAAGCACCGCTGAAGAGTTCAAAAGGCAATACAGAACAGAAAAGGTATAAAAACTCAATTTGGGGTTTAAAAGAAGAGACACAGAACTAAATATTTTTCCAAAGAAGCATAGATAGATATTTTCTTCCTCTTGTTGCAAGAATGTTTTCCATTTAAAATTAACAAAAAAGAAAAACCCAAATACATAAAGATTTCTCAATACATAGCAAAATTTAGTACTGCAAGTCAAAAACCTCAATTTTCTCAAACACAGCAGCTCTTTTGCCTGAGATGGTGCCAAGGCGATGGGTCACAGGAGACCACACTGGAGTCTGCACGTGACTAGATAAAGCAGGTGAAATGTTTCTATGTACTTGAAGGGAGAGCATTTTTTTAGGCCTGACAATGCACTCCACTATTGTAGTCTTCACTGGCCATCAAAAACAGATTACGAAGTAAGAAACCACCACCACTCCTCTATACCTGAAGAGGATTCACAATTATTCTCCTTGTCAGAAAGCAACAGTGAGCTTTCTACAGTTTCATCTTGGAGAAGGATGCACAAAGGTAGCAGATGCTCCCCCCCCCCCCCAGCAGGAGAGGCAGTCAATGAGGTGCCCCCACACTCTCAGATTTGGTCTACATTACAAGCTTATGTTGGTATAACTGTGTCACTCATGGGTATGGATCTCCACCACTGAGTGATGTAGGTACTGAACCAAACCCCGACGTAGACACCACTATGTCTATGGGAGGGCTACTCCCATTGATAAGCTATTATCTCTCAGGGAGGTCAAAGTACCTATACTGACAAGAGAAGTTCTCTCATCAGCGCAGGTGGCATCTTCACAAAGCGCTGCAGGTGCACAGCAAAACAGACAAGCCCTTGGGGGGATCACTGGTAGCACCAGTTACTTTGATGGGTAGGATTAGACAGAACAGAAAGTAATCTCCAGAGGCATTCAAGTTGATCTTTAAGATGGGGAAGCAGGTGGCGTTGGTGACATCAAATCAGATCCCAATGAAGGTCCCTTCATCCACTTATATATCAGGGTGAACGGAACATATGTAGGGCATAAAAGAGGGGAGTTTTTCACCAGCTCTCTATTCACAGTACTGGCAGTCAACATGTTGTGGCTGCTGCCCTTAACTAGTGATGACAGCTAGAGGACTAACAAGATATCTGAAAAAGACGACAAGGAGTTACAAATATCTACATGCATTTTAAAAAAAGAAAAATAAACTAAACACCAACACAGAAGCTGATCATGCACCCCTAAGTGGCCCAGCTGGCTCAGATTTACAGTCGAGTCTCACTCAGATTCCAGCTCACCAATATCTGTACACACATTTTTAGCTTTAAATTATAACCTGAAAGGCTTGTTACTTGCCAAAATATTAATTGTTTCCCAACCCCCGAGGAGGAAAAGGAAGGTTGCAGGTGCTAATGTGGTCATCAGCTGTTTAAAAAGAAAGCAGAGACCACAAACCCAGCTCTTAGCAAGTAAGGAAGTCATCCATTTGCTTAGATACCAAAAGGAAATCTGATTACTTATGATGAAATTATGGTCATGTATGGTCAGCTCCCCGCACCCTCCCCCTCCTCCCTTGCTGGTATCCAGCTACGAAGGCCTAATTATTTATTTGCTCTCATGCTATGGAATCTTGGGGACCAATTTTCAAAATGTATTTAAGTGCCCAGGAGATTTAAAAAGCTCCTAGGCACTAAACTCCCACAATGGGAAGCAGATGCTGTTGAAAATCCCACTAAACTTCTGTTTGCATCTTTAGGCCCCTAGACCCTTTTGAAAATATGACAAGGACACTCCAATCCAAAGTAGCAAAGGTTAATTTGGGAGAAGAGAAGAACACTGTGCTACTTCTGCACGCAGCCTTTTTCCAGCAATGCATGAGGAACTGTAAATTGGGCATGCGTTGATTCAAGTCTGGGTTTCATTCTCCACTCCCACTGGAAAGGCTCTGTGCAACCCCTGAAGGGAGAAACACTGGCTAGATCACTGACAGACAGAAGCAAGTGTCCCTAAATTGCTTTATGAAAATACACTTTATTTGCAGTGCAAATGGTTCCAAAGAGTTAACAATTCAAATCACTGTATATCTCTAAAGTACAGAGAGAGTCCCAGGTTTCCTCCATACTAAAATAAACATGCTTTTAAATTACCTTTTGGAATATTAAATTTGCTACTGAATCAGTAGTTGTGTTTCATCTAAGTGTTTGAGAACTGCTGCTAGAAAAGAGACGGATGTAGTTGGCTCTTCAAGCATTTCTAGTCATTCTAACAGTTTTCCACGAATCAGAGAGACCACAAACTTCTATGCAGCAATTCATTTCCCACTCCCCATTATCATAGTGTGCAATGTGAATGCCCCACACATTTTATGCCAAAATACATATTTGCACTCCGAGATTTTTATTCTATTCTCCGCTTATTTCAGAGAGACTTCCACAGTGAGGAAGAGAACGCGACAGAACACAGAGAGAGAGGAAAAAAAAAAAAAAGGCTGGGTCAGTTCCAAACCGAAAGAAAGTGCCTAATAAAGATTTCCTAAACTCAAAAAAAAACTTTTAAATCTCAAAAGACAAAACTAATGGTTAAATACAATAGCTTTTGTAGTTATGTTTTTAGGAAGCAAAGATGCTCATGCAGTAACTTTTTAAAAAATGTATCAATGCAAGATTTTGCTCAATGAAAAAAAATTATAACCCTCTTAGTTATTTCTCCTTGTTTTTCTCCAAGGCTTTCACTCTGGGAATATTTAATTTCTTTAATTTTGGGGGACTCTTATAAATAACTAACTATGTAGTACTAACTACTATGCCTGTAGTTTAAGAGTCCATGGCACCCTGTTTCCTCTAGGAATTATATTTCCATTCATCATGTTTGGATAATTGGCTAGCTTTTCCCCAATGAGATATTATGTGTCTATTATCTCACACTCAAACATTTTCAGGACAGAATTGAGTTTCTTGGTCCCCCTCTCACCCCGCCCTCCCCGCCCGGAAGGAAATGTACATGGCTATATTTCAGAATGCAATAGCTAATCAGATGAATTCTTATTTCCAAAAAAACAACCAAGTTTAAACACTTGCTTGGAGAACAATTACCAGCTGTGATCCTAATCTAATCTGAGACGCCGAAATTTTTTAAGTGGCATTTTATTAATCAAATTGTCTCCCCATATGTTTTCAGGATCATGTCTGACTTTAATACGTACTGCATTTGACTCCTGTTAACACTGTACTCAACACAACTAAATGAAGAGATGGATTATTCCTGTGCAGCAGCAGAATTGGTTATGTTCCAGTCCTTTATATCTGTGCAACCCTTCTGAAAGCAATGGAACTGCACAAAAAGTATCCAAGGACTTAATTTTGTTTGTGGCACTTTGGTGATGCATAATAGGAAGATAACCAGTCTCAGAATCTCAGAATCCATCTTGTGTTTGCAGAGATAATCATTAAAGACTACAATGAGCATAATGTATATGGAAATAATTGGATCAAGATCTTTTCATCGTCGCTGTCAAAAAGAGAAGCACACTTTGAACTAATAGCCCTGAAATACACTGAAGCTCTTCTGTTTGCCGCTCTCAACACCTCCAGGCTGCAGACACTAAACTTCAATCTTCTTCTCCTCATCAACAAAAAGTAGAGTTAAAGCAGTACTTTGTCAGGGTAGGCAGGGTTTTACAGTCACACATACAACCGAGAGGAACACCCCACCCATTATACAGGACCACGCAGAGAGATAATTAGTTACAGGTGCTGCCGCTAATTGGGTAAAAACAGATCATTGTTGGCACTAGGTCATCAGGGCAGCGACTATGCTTTAACCCTTTCAGGCTACATTTCTAGAATAAATAGACGTGAATTTTCTCTACCACATCTGTAGTTTGTATGGACAAAATTAAACTCAGTCAGAAAACTGCACAAAAACTGGGTGTTCAGTATTTGAACATATACAAAACTTTTATGCAAACAGGCAACAGAAGTGCCTGATTTCAGAGAAGAGACTACATGGACTGCATGCACATCAAGACAAGTAGCAGTCCGTATTTGGAGATCAAAGAGACCGAACAACGAGAGGAGGAAATCATCTCATCTATCGCCTCCAAATGGAGGATGTTTTCTCTAGGATACATTTTCTCTTGTTTTGGCTAGTGTAGATTACAAGTGTCCGGAATAATGAGAAAGTATGGATCTTTTTGTAATTCCTACTGAAACAGTAGTGCTTCAAAGTAGCATCCCTAAAGACAGATTTGATTCAACATACTAGGCCTATCTGGTTGTACTCAAGTGATTTAAACAAATTGTTTTTAAAAAAGATACTTGAAACATCAAGGGCCTCAAGTTTGTGATGCTCCTAGCTTTTGGGAGATGAGGAGAAATTGAGTTAAAACAGAGTTGGTATTTTATCCACCTTGTTAAACATATAGCTAACATGATACATAAAAATCAACAAGGTTGCCTGCAATATCAAAGCACTACAGGAAAAATAAGCTTGGCAGGATTTTTGTAAATAATTTCAATAATATTTAAAATATTTTTTTTAAATCAATGTATACTTTTATAGCTGCACTGTTTTTGGAAAGTTGACATTTAATTACAATAGTTGAGATTAAAAATGTTAAAGCATTACAATTGTTATGAGTTGTCAACGTGACAAAATATACAAAGTAAATATCCTTAAAATCAAACTGTAATAAATTGTCAAACATTTTTCTCATTTTGCCTATCTGTACATTTTTATTGGTAGTGTTAAAAATGTTTTTTCATCAGGCTATGCATATGATGAAATTGACATTCACTGACATTTACCATTAAAAAAAACTAATCCCTCCAACTAATCCCTGAGGGTAGAGATCAAAGCAAACTAACTCTGAATATACTTCAAAGTGTCTGACGAAGTGGGATTTTCTCCGACAAAAGCTCATGCGATAAACAAATTTTTTAGTCTTTAAAAGTGCCACAGGACTCCTTGTTTGAATATACCAGAGAAACTTTTGCAGATTAGAATCCAATTATTAACAACCTTCCTTTGCATATTCCTTTGCTTTAATGATAACATACCAAATTTGTTTAAAAGATATTAAAACATTGAACATGTGCAGATTAAAATTAAACACAGAGAAAAAAAAATAAAGAAAAGAGTTCCTCCACTTACATGCCAGCTCATAAAGTAGGTGTTTTTCTTTGGTGTTTCAGACTTAAATTATAATCCCAATTCAGGTTTTAGCAGGTGAGTGAAAGATAAGATGGTTTTATAAAGTCTACATTTAATTTTAGGCTTTGCAATTCACTTAAAACATGATGTAGAAGAATAATCACCTAAATGAAGTGCCAATTATCTGAGTATGAATATTCTCTTAAACACAAGACCCATATATGAAAAACTAGCTACCACATCTGTTGGAAGAAAATCAGTAGAAACAGTAAATTTAAAATTAATACATTATGAATAATTTATTTTAAATTGTAACTATTGTTAGTTTTTTTGAATATCCATATGAATATACACCATTTTTATATTAGTACACATTTTGGAACTCCGAGATGACGGATGTCTATTTTATATATCTGAAGGGTTATTCAGCTGATCGAAGTGTTTAACTTTCCTAAAGACTGCTCTACACTGGTGGTGGTGGTTGACATGCAAGCTACATAATGTAGCCTGTGTATCTCCTGTCAACATATTTGCATTCATGTAGCGCAATGTTTCCCACAGACACAGCACTGTAAAGACACCCTCCCATCAACGCAGCCTTACTCCTTTCGGGGAGGTGAACTCCTGGCGTCAACCAGAGAGCCCATTTCCCACTGATTAAGTGGGTCTTCACGACCCACTCAAAATCAATCCTGCTTCATCAATTTCTGCAGAGCTCACAGTATAAATTTACCCTGAGAGAAATGCTGAAACCTGCTTTAATGGGACTGATTTTTCCTGTGAACTGTATTGTGTGTGCATGCTCTATAATTGGGCTAATCACAAATACAGAAAGGAAAGCTATGGGCATATTCACTTCCCAATGCATTCCTGTAATGTCTAATCCCAGATATCTCAGTTAGCTAGCAAGAATTCTGCATAGTTGCTCTTCTGAAACTAGCGAATGGCCTTGATCAATGAAAGTCTGAGGACAGAAGAAATTCTTTCTTAACCTACTGTTCATATCCAGAATCTGAACACCTTCTCTACATGTATAATTCTGCAAGGAAGAAGAAGGAGTAAATATTTTGTGTCCTACACAGAGGGCATTAAAAACAGCTATAATTGTCATACCAGATAGACTTCAAACATTTCTTCAAGCTGGTCAACCATTATGTTGGGGCCCAACCCAGCCGTCAATCCATTCCATGTCTTCCAGTCAGAAAAATACAATAAAAAAAATAGAAGGCTATTTCAAAGGAACGCAATACAGGAGAGTGAAAAAGTGTTGTTGTTTTTGGGTTTTTTTAAAGTTACTACACCGTCCATTTCTCACCAGAATGAGAACTTCTGGCAAGAAAATCGGCACCAGAGTGAATGAATTTGTGTTACAGCGTTTTTCTCCATTTTTCATCATGCCGGATCTTCTCAAGGGCAGCAGAGATGCTATTACTTAGCCTATGTTTTTCAACCTTTTCTAGTTGGGGACGCCTTATTTCAGAGTTGAAAATTTTTACACTCCCTTTACATTTACTGTAATAGTAAAAAGCTATAAAATGAAGAGTTAAAAATGTATATTAACAGGTACTGTATTTGATCTCCCAAACGCTGAAGGTTTGGACTACCCTGAAATTCTGGTAAATCAATTTCCTTTAGAAACTGTCACGTTTTCAATGCCTTTCATGCCCCTGATTGTGTATATTGCAAGTGGTGGGGCATGACCCGCAGAGTCAATCTCCTCCACAGCATATTTTGAAAAGGAACAAAGTAAAAAACTGGAAATTTGGCCTTAAGGCTCTTGCATCGAACTTCTGCATGAAGTAACTTTATGAAGGCCAAGTTAAATCCCCTGAACATAGGTTTATAATGGAAGTGCAAATAAACCATTAGCCACAGAGTCACAAACAGTGCCATTAAAACACTACATGGATTATAACTTGAGTGGAAACACAACCACAACCCTTGCTTTGCAACTGAACCAGCAGACAAACTAATATTCTATTCTTTGCACTGTTCGTGAAAAGTTTACATTTCTTCTCTCAAGCAGACACTAAGGCTGAACTCAGATGAAAACATGTCATTCTATTTCTCAGTAATCTTACACTACAATTCAACTGCATGAGCTTTTGTGGGAGAAAATCCCACTTTGTCAGACACTTGAAGAACTCTGTCAAATGCCTGAAGAATTCTTGAAGAGTTCTTCAAGCATCTGACAAAATGGGATTTTCTCCCACAAAAGCTCATGCAATAAATAAATGTGTTAGTCTTTAAAAGTGCCACAGGACTCGTTTGTTTTGCTGAACTAGACTAACACGGCTACCCCATTAGTACTACTCAACTGTAAGTGGACCTTCAATACTGTTTTGCTAATTTCAGTAACAGCAAGATATACTGTAGTCAACTGCAAAGCATTGAGGGTACCAATACCACAAAACATGAGAAATAATAGTGTTTTGGTGAGCCACTGTTCACATGCTCCCTCAGCATCAAACCAAAATTCTTTTAATTGTACTGTACACTCGTGCTCAGAGGAAAACATGGCCGTTTCCCCACTATATCAAAAGCAGAGGGAGAATTTTGCATCTCTCTTGCTTGGAGAAGTGCCAGTCCCAACAACTCCCACTCCTCCCTGTCTAATGAAGTCAAAACAGAGAATAAAGTGAACTCAAGAAGTAATTTTCTGTAAGGGAGAGAAACATTAATGCTTTTACATACACTGGGCTGGCAGACCCATTATTTCTAACACCTGACAGATGAAAGCATTGAGAGAGGGGAGGCAGCACCAAGAGATTAGAGGGATGGAGTGGGTTAGGGAGAGAAAGAGGAAAGTTAATTTTACAGAAATCTGAAGGGCTGCTAAAAATCAAACTACTTAGGAAGTGAAACAGGTAGACATAAAAATGACAGAGGACTCAAATAGCCATTAGTTTTAGATTATTCTATAGAAGGCTTGATGTGAAAATGCAACAGAATAGACACTATTAAGATTTAGACATGACTGAGGAGGAAGAGGAGGCATGAGATGTAGATAGATCTACATGGCTATAGAACTCAGAATACATATTTATGAAGGAAGGGGATACGAGATTTCTTACTTTGGTTTAGATGTATTTTTTTTTAGACTTGCATAGGGTTAATAGAATCATAGAATAATAGGGTTGGAAGGGACCTCACGAGGTCATCTAGTCCAACCCCCTGCTAAAAAGCAGGACCACTCCCCCTAAATTATCCCAGCCAGGGTTTTGTCTAACCGAGCCTTAAAAATCTCCAAAGATGAAGATTCTACCACCTCCCTAGATAGCCCATTCCAATGCTTCACCACCCTCCTAGTGAGAAAGTTTTTCCTAATATCCAATCTTGACCTCCCCAGCTGTAATTTGAAACCATTGCTCCTTGTTCTGTCCTCTGTTACCCTCGAGAACAGCCTAGCTCCCTCCTCTTTGGAGCAACCCTTCAAGTAGTTGAAGGTTGCTATCAAATCTCCCCTCAGTCTTCTCTTCTGTAGACTAAATAAGCCTAGTTCCTTCAGTCTCTCCTCATAGGTCATGTGCCCCAGCCCCCTAATCATTTTTGTTGCCCTCCACTGGACTCTTTCTAATTTGTCCACAACCTTTCTGTAGTGGGGAGCCCAAAACTGGACACAGTACTCCAGATGCGGCCTGATCTGCTGGCAATACTCCTACTGATGCAGCCTAATATGCCATTGGCCTTTTTGGCAACAAGGGCACACTGTTGGCTCATATTCATCTTCCCATCCACCATAACGGCCAGGTCCTTTTCTACAGTGCTGCTACTTAGCTGATCGGTCCCAGCCTGTAGCAGTGCATGGGATTTTTCCGTCCTAAGTGCAGGACTTTGCACTTGTCTTTGTTGAACCTCATGAGGTTTCTTTCAGCCCAGTGTTCCAATTTGTCCAAGTCTCCCTGGATCCTGTCCCTGCCCTCCAGAGTATCTACCAATCCCCCCAACTTGGTGTCATCCACAAACTGGCATTTGATTTTTTTTTTTTAAACTGAAGAACCTTTATACATATATAAAAATATCATCATAGTCATCAATTAAAAACCTTCAAATTCAATGGAAGTGTCATTCTGAGCCTTCAGTTCAAGGCATTCTTGGTAACTCTAATATCATAAGCAATAGGTTTACAGTTATGACTCAACACTGGACACTTAGGCATAAGAAATCCTAAGTTTTGTTTTTTACAAGTATGCACAAATACTTACAAAAAGAAGTTGGCTGCAAAAGTGTTCCAGTTCTATTACTAAATTTAAACAACTGTCTTCCTTACAATACATACATAGATCAATATAGAAACAAGAGGAAGATCAAGCAGAGGGAAATCCCATTACTCAGTGAGGAGGAACAACAACAGACAAGCAGAGCAATAGCTAAAAAGTCCTTTGTCTCACTTATATATATATAAATTCCAAAGGGGTAGCCGTGTTAGTGTATTGTAGAAAGACAAAAGAGTCTTGTGGCACTTTTAAAGACTAACAGATTTATTAATCGCATGAGCTTTCGTGGGAGAAAATCCCACTTCGTCAGACGCTTTGAAGATAGGAATGTACACACACACACACACACACACAAAATCACTGGTAACCATCATAATGAATATTTGTTTAAATGGAATAGGATCTGAGGAATCGGGAAAGAACACATTAAGAATTACTTAGACAAGTTAGATGTCTTCAAATCAACAGGGCCTGCCAAAATACATCCTAGAACACTTAAGGAATTGGCTAAAGAGCTCTCTAAGCCATTACTAATGATCTTTGAGAACTCATGCAGGACAGGAGAGATCCCAGAGCACTAAAAAGGGCAAATATAGTATCTGTCTATAAAAAGGCAGGGAATTGACAAGTCAGGTTAACGTCAGATACTTGGAAAAATAACAGAGCAAACAATCAATCAGTTTGTAAGCACACTAGAAGATAACAAGGTGATAAGTAACAGAAAGTGGATCTGTCCAAAATAAATCATGTCAAACCAACCTAATGTCCTTGTTCACAGGGAAACAAATCTTGTGGATAGGGGAGTATGACACTGGCAAATCAGCTAACCTGTGTATGACCCATAACAACTTAAGAGGCATTTTTAAAGGCTAAAATGTATGTATCGAATGAGCTTTTGTGGGAGCAAATCCCACTTTGTCAGATGCTTGAAGATGGGGAATGTATAGACTGAGAGGAAAATAAATGCAGGGAAATGTATGACATAGGATCAGGTCAGGCTGTTACAGCAAATCAAAGCAGTTTAGATTCAAACAGTGGAGAACAGCATATTAGAGGGAGGTGAGGTAAAAAAGGCAACCAAAAAATAAAAATAAAAATCACCTGTTGTAACCCCCCCCCCCCAAGTATGATTCCTTAACCATTTAATAACTTTCTTCTTTCATTAATAAAATCTTTAGTTAGTTTGCTAAGGACTGAGGCACAGTGTGATATTTGGATAAGACCTTAGATACATATTGACCTGGGGGTAAGTGTCTGATTCTTTGGGACTGACAGAACCTCATCATATAAAGTCAGTTTGTCTGGATGCAAACCAAGGGCTGGAATCCCTAAAGGGGACTTTGTCTGGCTTCTTGTTAACCAGAGGGGGGATACAGTAGCTCTTCTGTTTCTCATTTAATGAATCTATTTATAGAATAAACTATCAGTTTTGGGGTGATCTGCCCTGTTTCTTGCAGTTTGCTCAGTGTGGCATTCTCAGTATGGTCCATTCTGGACACCAGACACAGGGAGAAGGAGCAGATGTGATAGATTTTGACTTTCATAAGACTTGATATACTCTCCCATGACCATCTCATAAGCAAGCTAGGCAAAAATACCCAGATAAGCCTGCAATAAAGGATGGTACACAACTGGTCAGAACACCCTACTCAGAGTAGCTAGCAATGATTCTCAATCAATCTGAAAGGCCATATTGGGGCAGGGGAGAGCAATCTGTCCTGGGTCAAGTGACAGTCCCATTCAGTATCTTCATAAATTATTTGGCTCATGGCCGAGATCACAGTTTGGAAACCACTGGCATCAAACCCAATACATTTCAAGATTGCACATGCATTGTAGCAGAGCAGTAAAGTAATGATGCCCTTCTGTGTCTGGCTTTGGCAAAAACACATAGCAACAAGCATTCACCAAGATAACTCATACACATGGCTTCTGGTTTTTTAGGGTTTGTTTGGGGTTTTAAAAGGTATCTCCACTATTTAGAATTGACCATATTTGTGTACATTTATACACATTTTTACAAACTTAAAATTGTTCTGAAAATGTGAGATGATCTAAAATACGGTAACCCATGTTATGTTAGTAATGGCACAGCTGTGCTAGTCTCATACCATCTGCAGAAAAGCAGTTTTGTTGCTTTTTGATCGATCCCCAAACACTAAGTACTAGACACCAGAGGGGGATGGAGGTGCACAAATACTCCTTTAAGCACCAAAGTCCAAAATCCACACAACACAAAACATCTCGCTCAGGTGTCTCATAGCATTGCCAGGGGCCGAAGTCTCTAAACACTTACGCTTCTACCAGTAAAGTCTCTCAAGTGCCCATGCTTTGGCAGGCGGTGAGTTATAGGTCAAGCTAACAACACGTTGAAGACAAGCCCTGAGAAGTGAGACCCAAGTTCAAATCCTCTTTCACATTAGGCAGAGGGGAGAACTGAACCCTGATCTCCCATATCCTGGATAAGAGCCGAACCACTAGGCTAAAGGTTGGGGCGCACAACTGCCATCTTCTTACAGGAAATGTCTTAAGAGCCTAACTCTGGAAGAAAGTTGAGCAAGTCCCAAGCAGAGAGCAGCAACTCCCTCTGATCCAGACTTGAACTTCATTCCCAGAGGCTGCAGCTCTCTCCAGAAGGCTTTTTCTACTGGTTAGCTTAGAGTTCCTAATCATTGTGCTGGCCTTTATGAATCCCATTCTTCAGGGAGCCCAACAGCCTTGCTGAGTTGTGAACTCCACCAGGAGGTAAGGCATTTAAAAATTAGGCACCGCAACCCTGAGTGCTGCAGCACCTAAGTCACTTCACATCTCGTCCTAACAATGAGATTTCTGCATTGAGAATCAAGTCTTCTACATTCATACTGTTAGCAACACTGATTAATACGCTGGTTCTCTTTTCACTCATTTAAAATGACCTAACTCAGCAAGTCATGAGTGTCACCCCTCTTCCAACCCTCCCCATTACAATCTCCAATTAATCCACGGCAACTTCATTTTCCAACACTGATAACCTGTCCAATCCCATGGCCCCCCATCACCACTTCATCTGATCTTCACCTCTAGATCAACATTTACTCCTACTGAAATGGTACTCAGTCAACCTTCTCCTCACTAAGCACTATTTCTTTTATTTCTCAGTATCAGAGTTCCATCCATCCAATAGCCCAGTTGCTTCCTGCATGTGTTCTCTCCCCACACCAGGGCCTTACATGTCTGCCACTCTCACTCCCCTTCTTCCCAGCCCTCACCGCAGATTCACTCACCTACTCGTCCAACTTTGACTCCTCACTGTCATTCTCTCCCACCAACTCCCATCCACTGAACCCCAACCTTGTCTTATTTACAAAATTAATTTACCCTGTTCTTGGTTTCAGTGCTGCCAACACCTGAAAAAAGTTATCAGCCATAAGAGCCTCCTCCATTAGAAGTCTGTCCTCTCCTTTTTCAGATGTCATCTTCCAGGTCAACCAATACTGTCCATTATTAACCACAACCACTAATCCTCTCCTTATCCCACCATTAAAACCCTTCATCCCTTTCCCTCTTCATGTAGGATATTGCCTCTTTCACAATGACCCAAAGCAGAGAATACTGGAATACCCTTCCTAAGCTCACCTTCAAGGCCTCTGCCTTCTCTGCAATCAAGTCCCTGCTCAAGACCCACTTCTGCTGTAATGCCTGCAGAAAAAGAAATGATAAGTTTAAGTTCTAGTTCGGAATAATTTATATATAGCCTGTTTGGAATACGACGGTGAAGAGACTATGTAAATGCAACCTTATATTGCCAAAATATGATCAACTATCACCTTGACCACTAATAAGTTGTGCCTTGCCCTGTCTTTAGGCTGTGAGCTCCTCAAGCAAGAAACCTGCCTTCATTTCAGTAGGGAAAGCACTTAGCATGCTGTGGATGCTCTCATGACAACCCAGAATTGTAATTCCAGATATCTGAATACACTTTTAGAGTTTCTTCAGCAATACTCTCCATACAAACCCATAAGCAAGATCATTTAAAGTATCTTGGCTATGTGCATACCATCTTTTTTATCCAAGAACCTCACAGGAAGGAAACCATGCCAAGAAGAAATTGCAACAAATTTGTTAGTTTCTGACATTTAAGGATTACTTGAAAATCAAAACAAAACAAACAAAAAAAAGCTGTCTATTAGTACTACTCACTTATTCTGATAAAAATATTAACTCAGTTGATTAGTATACTATAGAACAGATATTCTCAAGGAGGGGGGTCTGTGGCCCTGCAGCCAATTTTAGGAGGGCCACAAAGTAGTACCAGCATTAAACTGACTGGTGCCCCACTGGGAATGAAGGCCTGACCCTTCTCCCAACCAAGAGGCAAAAGCCCTTATTCCCACTACCCAGTGAGGCTGAAATCCCAGTGCCGCACCCTCCCATGACTGAAGCCAGGAGCCACACCTTCCCCAAAGCCCTAGGACACATGCCTCACCAGTGGGCCCTAGAGTTTTTGTAGCATGTTGGAGGTGGGGGGTCCTCAGAAAGAAAAAGGCTGAGAACTCCTGCTTAGAAACTGTCTTTTCTTCCAGGTTTCTCCTTTCTAGGGTACTTCAGAACAGCTCCAGAGAAAATGGTATCACCATTAGAAGGATGCACCTTAAGGAGGCCATAGACAACTGTCCATATGGACAATTCAACCAACATTCAACATAATTATGCTAGGCAACCATATAGGAGAAGAGGGAGTAGGGGAGAAGAGAGATCTGTGTTAAACACCACCATGATTTATCATGGAGAGTACAAAAGTTATGCATGACAGAGGCTGAAACTATTCAGAACCGGTCTATACTACACAGTTAGGTTGACCTAATTACATCAGTGTCTACATGACAGCCTTCCTCCTGCCCATGTAAGTGCCCTACTACACCAACAAAATAATGCCACCTCCACAGAGAAGTGTAATTAGGATGACTTGAGTCCTTTACATTAGCTATTGGCTGTTTTGTCCATTTCACAACAGGAGCTCTTGCGGTGAAACGGACAAGGGAACCAAGTAGCTCCAGACCAGCTGCCCTCCACACCCAAGAGAGCTGGGTGGCAGGACCCTACTCCAGGATGAGAGCTGAGTGTAGAAGCCGAGGCCCTCACCTGCTCTCCATCAGAAGCGAGGCAACCTCATGAGTTTCACAACTGGGTGAGCTATGAAGTTGAAACTGCTATCCAGCCCAGACCCAGAAGCCAGAGCATTTAGATGATGCTCCTGGGGGATGACTTCCCCCAGCTCCCAGCAGGAAGATCAAAAGTCCCAGTAGCTTCCTCCCCTCCCTATGGGAAATGGAGGAAGGAGGAGGAAGGCAGCCTGCTTGGACCAGGTAGCTTATGGGGTAGCCAGGCTCCCAGCAGGAAGCTGCCAGGAGAGTGAAGCCCAGGCCCTCAGCTCCTCACACTGCCCCTTGTAGATCAGTGGAAGCCACAGTAATTACTGCAGTGGTTAAGTCAACTTAATATAGGTTGACTTACTTTTCAGGCGTAGACATACCCCCAGTTCACCATTATTTCTAAAACTACAGAATTCACTCCTTATCTGCATTCAATGATTTTCAGCAGAATCATTTATGAACTGCACACTGCCTTTGACCACAGAAAGAACCCCTGAATTCACCCAGAAGTCAGAAAAAGACTTTGATTTTGGTCTCAAAAAACAGCGTAGAACAAAATCAAGACGGTAATAATCCCAGAAGTAGAAGACAAAACACACAAACCCTCAACTCTCTGGCTACACATTTCATGGCAGTATCCAAAAAAATAATTCTTCCTTAAAGATGATTTTAAGCTGTCAGTTACACTTACAACCATGAAAGGGAAGCTTAATTTAATGCAGTGGTTCCCAACCTTTTCCTTTATGCGGACTGTGATATTATCATCGAAAGCTTTTGCAGACCACCATGTAAGCAAGCCGTTTTAAACATAGCCTATGGCTGACAGGAATCAAACTTATATCAAGGGGTATTAAAATGCAGCTATTTCTAATAATTTATTAAACTGATTCACAACTATATTGCATGCATCACAGTACATTTGCCTGCAGTACTTTTTTTTTTTTTTTCCCTACAATAATTATCTCCCCCCACCAACCACCTGCAGTACCCTCATGGACCACCAGTGGTCCATGGACCACAGGTTGGGAACCACCAATTTAATGCAACTCTCCCTGCCCTCTCCTCTCACCCTCATCCCATTCTAACAAAACTTATAGGGAAGTTCTAAGAAACAAAAAGTGAAATCCTGGCATCACTTTAGTTCGCAGGAGTTTTTCCACCGACTTCAATGGGGTCAGGATTTTAGCAAAGAGAGTCTGCTGACCTCGATAGTTCCTAGCAGAAACTTGAAAGGCACCAATTAGATTTGCTTTTTAAGACTTGCTTAACTTTGCTGTGTTCCAGAAAACAAAGACTGGTAAGATCAAAACCACAAGGGTCTCCAGGGTGTTCTTCTATTAGCTTTAAAAAGTTACCAAAACAGTTTTGAGAGACTGATATAAAAAGGAAACATTCTTAAAGCAAGCAAGGTGTCCACTGGAGCTCAGCAAGGATTAAAGTAGAAATGTAAATAAACATTGATGTCAAGCCTACACGAGCTCCTGAACAGAGAAAAGATCATTTTGAAGAACTAAAAGTACATAATGTCATCCCTCAAAAAGAAATGGCACTAATTCAATGGTTAAAAGATCATTTATACTTATTACAGGAGAAATTGTACACTCAGTAAAATTATAGAGAAGCATTATACTAAATCTGCCATTCTTTATAAACCAGAACTTACTGATGTCTGAAAACTTTGGATACACGACAAACAGATGACATTAAAAGTGAAGATTTATTCTGAAAAGTGATTACATAAAAAAGCACTTTAAGATAGCTGCTCACTGAGTATTGGCTTTATTTTAAAGGACAAAAAATTAGCTTTCACTCTTTTACTCTTGATAGCCCTGCAGAGCTAACAGTGCTATAGGGAAAAAAAGAGCTGAATTCTGTTCTCTAGACTGCAGTTAAAATTCAAGATTGGTCATAACTATGCCAAACGATTAAAAGGAAAAAGGTTGCACTCACATCACTGAGGCCATCAAGAACAATAAGGTGGCACAGATACCCCTTAGGGCATAATTAGAAATTTTAACAGTCACTGTCACTAGTATAAGAAGTCAGCTTGACTTTCACATCCCAGTCCCAGCACAAAAAGGGCTGAGCGAAAAGCACTTCCAAATTAAAAAGTGTACACTGGTGTAAGAAAGTTGAATTAGCTACCCGAGTGATGGCCCAAAAAAGACTTGAGGATGTATAAATTGTTCTCAAACAGAGTTAGCTTATGACATTTTCTCGTTTTTTTGAAGAAATTATGCAAAAGAACAAGACATTTTACAACTAGAAAATTTATAAAAGCTAGTAGAAAGGTATTTGGGAAAAGTGTAGTATCAGAAACTAATTTTAAACAGTTTGGAAATTAACTAGACGTCAGGTTGATAGGGTTCCTTTGAGCTTTTATTTTTCCTGTAACATTGCAATGCCAGAATTAATAAGTCACTCAAATAGCTATAAAGCCCAATCAAAAATTAGTGGCAGAGTAGGACACACGGCTATAGTAAGAAGATCAGTTACAACTATATAGATTTATATGTGAACGTGTGTATTACACTTCTACACACACACACACACACGCACGCACACGCGAGCAAACTGAAAAACAAAAAATATTGGACAAGTCACCTAGCTATATAGAAGCAGAATTAGAGTCTACATCTTTTATATTTTCTGAAGTGTGTTCTCAAAATACAAACAAAAAACCCACAACCCACACCCACAGTCAGAGTAAGAACATTTATTAGATTTAAATGGGGTGAGAAGAAAACTCTCTCACTAACAGAAGCCGGTCCAATAAACGATGACCTCACCCACCTTGTCTCTCATTTGATTTCCATGGATCCTAACACAAACAACTTTCAATGAATGGCTCTGTGCACCCCACATCTATGCCTGCCCAGAAATGATACCACTAGAGACTCTTCTGTCTGACCTGTAGCACTTGATGAAGTCCATTTAAAAGAGGAGCTGGGAATGTTTGTAAATAAAACCCAGAAGAATTCACTTGCTGGAGTAAAGATACATCAAAGTGTCTGACGAAGTGGGATTTTCCCATGAAAGCTCATGCGATAAATATATATCTGTTAGTCTTTAAAAGTGCCACAAGACTCTGTTGTCTTAGGCCAACAGTAAGAGGTGGTGTAAAGTCAACCTAAGGAACCGCTTAAGTTGACTTAATAAAAGTCCAGTGTGGACGCAGCAGTCTGTAGGTCAACCTAAGGCTCCAGCGTGGATGTACCCAAAATGACTTGTATAGATGGGGGGTAGCCGTTAAGTCGACCTAACTGGCCTCCAAGCCCCCTCACAGAGTTCCTGGCCACTCTTCCATCGACCTAGCATCTTCCAGTGTGGACGCAGGGCTGTGGAGTCTCCAAGTCGACTTAACAAGGTTAACTTTCAGTCAATTTAAAGTTGACCTTGGTTAAGCAGACTTAACAGAAACTCCATGTAGAGGTACCCTTTGAGTGTCTCGTTGTAACTAGGATTAAAACAGAGGTTATGCTACACTACATCTTAAATCACAGCACTATGCTGAAAAAAAAAGGCTTTCTCCCACTGAAATAGCTGCTGCCACCTGCTAAAGGTGGTTTAATTAAATCCACAGGAAAACTTTCTCCCCTCAGTTTAAGAGCAGCTTCACTGGAAATCTTACAGCAGCACATGTGCATCAGTACAAGTGCACAGCTACAAGCTCTCTGGTAGCGTAGCCCTCGCCAAAGAAGCATTTGCACGATCTAATTTCCAGTTTGACAAACGAACAGAATTTGGTAACAAATGCTAAGATGACAGTGTACTTAAAGAATGAAAGCAATCTAAAGTTTTCAAACAAAATTTAACAAGCATAGAAATATTTCATCTGGGAGTAGTATGGAAAAAATTATACTGGCCATCCTGAATTTATCATCCAACCTTCTGCAGACACACTACGAACAGGCCAACTTGCCGCAAATCCAAGTTTCCCAGCCATGTGAGCAGTCCAAGTCCTCTCCCGTTATCAATACTAAACGATAACCTGCTGGATAACGCTATAAAGGCATGAGTGTTCAGCATATCAATGATCATGTGCCCCCATGCCATTCTGACACCGAAACGTTTCATCTGCTCCAAACTGAAATACTCTAAATTCAACTGCTCTCAAAAAGGAGACTTGAAAGGCAGTGCAATACGAGATTACCAGCTCAGGAAAATAGGGGACTGGTGAGTAATTACAACAGTGGTCCCCAAACTTTTGGGGTCACTCCTCCCCTTTACCTACTCCATATCCCCACAGGAGCTACCATCGGCAGCCAGGGCTGGAAGCAAGGTCAGAGCTGGGGCCTGAGTGGGCACTGGAGCTGCAGGTTTGGGTCAGAGTCACGAAAGGGGCCTGAGGCTGGCCAGGAGCAGGACCATAGCTGCTAGCCGAGGCTGGGACTGGAGTGGAGATGGGGCAGAGCAGGGCTGGGTGGCGCTTCCTCTTTGCCCCATGAAGGCTGAGCCAGGCCCTGCTCTGCCTCCTTCCCCCAAAGGTTCCTCTGCACCACCCTACAGAGACATGCCCCCAGTTTGGGGACCTCTGAATTAAACTGACTGGGGGTGGGGGATAGGCTTGACTTTTCTCCATAGACATGAACACCTGGCTGGGACATTACACATTTAAGCCTTCCTGCAAAATGTTATCGTATAGTTGGCAAATTTCAAAAGACAACATACAGAACAACATATTGATGAGGGAAAGCTCACATTTGCAACTGCATCCAGGAGACAACACAAAGCAATGTTATTTTAGAGTAATGTGAAGTTTAAGTGATCAGTTACACAACAGTGGCTATACATCAGGAGTAGGCAAAATATGGCCCCTGGGCCCGATCCGGCCCACCAGCAGTCGCTGTCCAGCCCACCGCCCCAACCTGCTCCCCTGCACCACTCTGGGGCCAGGGCTGAGCCACCCCCTTATGCCCCCCCCCCAGCCAGCACTGCACAACACCGCTTCGGGGCCGGGCCCGGGGTGCGCCCCCCCCTTATGCCCCCCCCCCCCATCTCCAGGGCTGGGGCGTCCCGTTTGCCCCACCCCAGCTGGCGCTGTGCCATACCATTCTGGGGCCAGGGCTGCACTGCCCTATTCTGCCCCCCGACTGGTGCTGTGCAATCCCCACTGGCTCTCCACACCCCTCCATGCCCAGCCCCTCTCATCTCTCCTGCCCCTGCCCCTACCCTGGCCCCAGACTGGCTCTTTGCCGGCCCCACTGGCCCACCTGCAAATTTTATTGCCCACCCCTGCTATATAGTCTAGGACCAAGATTTGTATAACAGGAAACTAAAGTTAGGCTTTTAAGTCTATGTTTAGGCAGCCACCAGATAACTAGCACAAAGTATCCCACACCTCCCGCTAACCTCAAGGAGCCTCATTCTTACTTGATGCATACTCTACAGACCTACATTCTGTCAGTTCTGAGCATAAAGTGTTACACATCAGCTTCTGAAGATGTTAATGTCATCTGTTAGAGAGGCTTCTATTAGATAAATAGAAACATTCCTGATGAGGGCTATTAATTTAGTAGTTTCCAAGTTCTAAACACAGTAAAACAAAATGATGTTTGTAACTCAAACTACATTATATTTCAAACACTAGAACAAAACTGTTTTAAACTTGCGACTGCAAAGAGAAAGGCAAACAAAATTTTAAGAGTCATTTCTCTCTCTTAAAAATCCAAAAGTATTCAATTCATTTACCTGTAACTGTCCAGAAAATTAAATCTTTACCACAAAATTAAGTGGTAAATTTGGCTATGATCACTGTTTGCTTTCATCAGCAAAGTGATTAAAAGCGCACTTTAAGATACAATGCAGACGTAGCTACGAAATTGGTAATGAGTGACTTCTCCATAATTTAAGGCAGCTAGGCTATGTCTACACTTAAGTCAACTTAACAAGGTCGACTTTAAGTCAACTTAAAGTCATAGAATCATAGGGTTGGAAGGGACCTCATGAGGTCATCTAGTCCAACCTTCTGCTAAAAAGCAGGACCACTCCCACTAAATCACCCCAGCCATCCCTGTTAAGTCGACTTCGAGCCTGTAGTGTAGACATACCTATCTACACTGTCTTAAGTCGACTTAATAAGGTTGATTTATGCCTTAAGTCGACCTTCAGAGGTGGTGGTATTAAGTTAACTTAAAGAAGCGCTTAAGTCGACTTAACAAGCGCCCAGTGTGGACGCAGAGTTCTTCTGTAGGTCAACTTAGGCGTCCTTAGGTCGACCTAAGGTGCCAGTGTAGAATAGTATGAAAATAATAACCTGGTCCATCTCCTTTATAAATAAATATATGCAATTATGTTTTAAACAAAAACTTTTTGTTTTAAGTAGCAAGCGGTAGCATCTATTTTTTCCCCTCTACTCTTGTAACAAATCAGCTTCATTCAGAGCCCCACAAATTCACTTGTGTAGGTAGGCCCCAGGCAAATAATTCACCTTACAGAAAGAGTGTAGAAGAGATACACTGTTTAGTACAGGTTAAACAGTGGATCACTCTGCCTAAAGTTTTGAAGTTTCCAAAGATTGCTTACAAGTTCCAGAGGGGTTTTTAAAGATTGTCTAGATAGCTTACCTACAAAAGCACAGCGAGTTTTAAACAGGCTGCTTTTTTAAAAATCTTATTTAAGATCAATAGAACACATTAAAATTTAATTAGCAGATATCCCAGGGTGGTTATGAGAACTATCATGCTGCCAACAAGGAAATGGGAACACCATTCAACTTACATGAAAATGCAAATGGAAAGAAAATCAAAGCTACTGGCAGGAATAGTACCTGAAACAATTTTTAACTCTTTTTTTAAATTGGCTTGATTTCAAGTCGACTATATCTCCCTTTATAATAGGGACACTGAGGGTGGGACTCAGCTGCAATGACATTCAAAAAACAATTGCTTTGTTGCATCCTAACACTGTAGGAGCCCTAACACTGTAGGAGCCCTAACATCCAAACCAATAAAGCCCCAAGGGGCCTACTTTTTGACAGCTGGGCATGCACACAGCTCCCTCTGTCCTGACACTGCCCAGCAACTCAGTTTCTCAACACACCCACCTACCCCCTAGTGGGAGTCTCAAATGAGGTATTCCAATCCCATCTTGCCTTTGGGATCTAATCCTGGAGGCATGTTCCGAGCATGTCTAAACCCTACAACTGATGCCATCCTCTGCATCCTAGTGGGCTTTGGCACAGTGGTTAGAGCACCCCCCAAGAACCTGAGAGACCAGGATTCATTTCCCACACTGCCTGAGGCAGGGCAGGTACTTGAAGACTGCCACAAAACTGCCCTAACCAATAAATTATGGGGTATTTGGAGGCAGGTCTCTCTCTCCTGTTGCACTTGATATAAATACAATTTGGAGCATGGAAACTGAAAGCTGGTTCTCTCACCTCCCAGGTGAGTACCTTAACCACTGAGGTACAGAGTCACTCTCTCAATCTCTGGCCCAATGCATGCTTAATTATTTATAGATCATGAAAGATTCCCAGTAGTTGAGACTAAGAAAAATCCATACTCCACATCAGAGGGGGACTAAAACCAGATAACTGGCATTCTAGACAAACGCTTTAACTACTAGGATAAAGATATACAGGGGACACCATCTCCAGTTGATTGTGGAAAAACACTAATCTGTCCGAGGTGCCTAATTCATTGCTAAGAATCCTCAGAGTTTAGCCCCTAACTTCCTGAGAGGGGCAGGACTTAGGGTATGTCTACACTTGGGCGTCATATAAAGTTGATGTTGATACGGCTCCGTATTAGAACTGGAGGAGAGCGTCCACACCACACACCATGCCCCAGCTTCTTACGTCCCCATTGCCAGCTATTACTTTGACTTTAAAAGTGTTGCGTTGTGGCTAGGTGTCCCACAGTGCAATGAAGCTAGTCTACACCCAGTTTATTACACTACTTCCTCCCCCACCAGCTTCCCAGCCCCCTCCCACCTCCACACTCCAACCCGGTGGGGCTGCCACTGGGTTCCCTGCCCCCCCCCCCAGTGGCCTTCCACCAGATCCACAGCCCTCCAGTTCCCCCACAGGCCTCCCAGTGCCCCCCGCTGGGGCCACCACAGCCTCCCAGCCCCCGAGATAAATCCCAGAGGCCATTAACTTCTCATTACACTGCTCTCTGTACACACCGATGTTAAAGCGCATTATTAAAATTGCACTAAACGCTACACCCCCTGGAGTTAAGATGTCGACTTGCAGCAGCATGTAATTCGACCTTGCAGCCCCGTGAGCGTGTACGCAGGCTGCAGAAGGCCAACGTACACAGCATTACATCGACCTAAGTCATCACTGTAGACCAGGCCTTAGACCACACCTTACCTCTCTCCCTAGCATTTCCTAATGGCTATATTCAGCCACTCCAGGTGCTGGCGTTTGTGAACTCCATTTCTAAGCACCGGACCTTCCTCCCACCCCCATGCACCGTACAGGAAACCTTGGTGCCTGTAAGTTGGGTGATGCAATGCTGAGAAATGCAGCAACTGAGGCTGCTTGGTAACTCCCATCCTTAGTTATCCCACTGCATCTTGCTTTCATGTGTTTGTCTTATACCCAGTCCTGCAAGGTGCAGCGCATCAGTGGCTAGTGTGCCCAAGAGAAGTCCCCACTAATATCAACAGGGAGCATATAAGCCCAGCAGTCTGCCTATGGTGCAGGCTCTTTAGGATAGTTTATTTTCCACATCATACAGTGCTCAGCACATTGTGGTGCTAAATAATGGGGAAAGAGGAGATCGACATTTTGTGAATCATTCTTAATTTCCAGTTCACTGAACAATACTAGGACAAGTTGTAACAAATCAGATCATATTATCCAGAAAGTCAGAGGCACCCACAGCCATAAATATTTTTAAGAATTACTAAGAGCATAATGCACTCCCAACCTACCCCACAAGATAAAAGTTCAGCAATAAAGAACCACAGATTTTTTTAAAACAATGTAGAGTAAGTAACAGATAAAGTGCCATTTTTTTAAAAAGCCAAGACTTCTGTATGGGCTTATTGAATTTAAAACTTTATTTTAACAACAAAAGTAACAGCCTCAGAGACCCCAAGAAATGAGATGCAAACTTCCTGGTTTCTCTGCCACAGTGAGTTCACAAAAACAGGTAGAAAGGGAAAGCAGACTTCAACCCCAATCTTGCACAGAGGTCCCTTAATGCAGATGCCTATGCTCACCAAAAATTCTGTTCACTTCAACAGAAACCTGTTCAGGCAATAAGATTCAACATCACTGCAGCCATTAACACATCATCTCCTTTACAAATCTTTGCTTCAAGGACTAGCTTGGGGCTCAACAAAAACCGGACACCAGGTCACCATGGTACCCAGAAACTGGGCATATGTCGAGGCCTGTACCAGACATACAACTCGCTCATTTTAGAAAGAAAAAGAAAACAGCTGCTCAGATTTCTCAGTATTTTAAGGAAGCGTTTTTGTAAAGATGACCTAAAAAAAAGGGGACAGGAGAAGTGACAGTTGTAGCTCTTTTCGTGATTTCTAGTCCACACAAAAGCTGAAAGGGTTTTCCCACCTTTGCAAAAAGAGTGTTTCTCTCTGCTTCCCTTAAACCCTAAAAATATAAGGTGCACCAAGTCTGATCTGGCTGGAAATCGATAGTTAATGCAAAAAAAATTTTGAAATGCCCTACATTGTTTTGAAATGCCCTACAATGCACACTACACTGAAAAAAATTTTTTTCTTTAAACTGACTCATTTGAAAACTCATTTTCTACTAGCACAGGCTTTAAATACGACTTAAGGCCTTTTAAGTAAAGTTTTTCTGATTTCCAGTTTATAATTGTTAAGGATCTTCTAGGCAGTCCTAAGAGTTACACTACCAAACATGTTCAGATCTTCCCGTTCTTCTCCACATATATGCACATGCCCATGCCCCTGCATTTTAGCTTCACCAAAGCTGAAACCGAAAATAGCCTCTTGTATGGTTTGGGAATGGTAGATGCAACTAAGCTCCTCCCAAAATTGCGCACCTGTGATGCGTCACCCAGAGGATGCAAAAAGCACAACTGATCTACGAAACAATGAATCTCCTTATATTATACACAAACTGCTGTCAAATGCACCAAGAAAAATAAAAAAAATAGACCTGCTCTCTAATCTCTGTCAGTTGTAGTAACGTTAGAAGTTACATATAAGGCTATGAGCTGGTCATGGATTCCATGATTTTACCTGACTTCTGTGACTTCAGCCCCGAGCGGCAGGGCTCAGGTTTCCACGATTTATTGTTTACTGCCAGCTTCTGTCCATGACTTTTACTAAAAATGCCCATGACAAAATCTTAGCCGTACACCAATACTAAATACAAAATTTTCAGATGGGAATGATATTTTTAACTGGATGGTGCATTTTCCATTACAAGACTCCCAAGCAAAATAGTTGTCTCACCTTTCCCCATATATAAAAACAAATGGAAAACAGGACAAATGCAGATTTTAAAAAAAATTGGACTAAGTTTAAAAATTACAAATCACTTAAAAAGATGCTTCCACCCCGAGTTCTAATTCATGTATAGTTAACCTTTGCACAACATCAAAAACGCTTGATTCACAGGAATGATGTTTTAAAGAGAGTGCGGCCTTTAATCTTCCATTTTGATGTTACTTAAATATCTCTAGCTGCACCACAGTATTTTAACATTCTTCCACGGCTTCTCAAACTGTCAATTTGTAAGCATTATTATTTGTGTTACAATAACACCTGTGCATTGTGCTGAGATCTGTACTAGTGTAACGTAACACAGGCCTGTCTCAAACAGCAGAACATTAACCAAATATAATCTGAAGAGTAATCAAAGATTCCGTCTGAAACATTGGTATAATTTCTAATTCCAGCATTAACATGCCATTTGGCACTGTCAGATTCCCCATTGTAACGTAACGATACGACTCACCTCCAACACACTAGGCTGTGATTAGTGTACCTACAACATGATGCATGTATAAAGATTATATAACTGTGTACTATTTTATCTATAAAAACTAGATAGTTTTTAAAGCGATAAGAGCAACTACTTCCGACTCATGAAAAAAAATCAAATTACCTGCAATCATCAAGTAAGAAGTATTGCCAACACATACTACGACCACATTAAAACAACTCCCCATATAAGCTACATATTTTTTCAGCCTGACTTTAGTTTTAATGGCAGAATATGTCCTCATCCTTTTGCATACTAGGCTAGCCTCCCACCACACCCAAATGCACTCTTTCAGGATTAAGCAGGCTTCTGCAGAAACTAACAAGTCTTCACATCTATCTGCGGTGAACAAAGAAAATTTCAGCACAGCCTCTCTCTTAGTAGGCACATGCCCCAGAGTCACGATGGGGCTCTTTTGGCATGACCACCCAATTTACAATGTAAGTGCCAAGAGATCCAAGTAAAAAATATAAATAGGAGCAGGCTGACATGGTGAGCCCATCCGCAAGTCACCTTTGCTTTTAGCTTGATCAGCACGAGGGCCTCATTGACACAAGTTACATTTTCTCGGGGAGGGAGCATTTCCTTGTGTGCCACTCATTCCCACTGCTCGATCATTGAATCCAGAGCAAAATAAGCCCCTCTGACAAGGGGGCTTAACTCTTTTTTAAAAAAAAATAAATAAGTCGCGATTCTACCTGAACCGGTGCAACTTTCTTGAATTGCCCAGGCCTAAAAGAGCAGCACCCGGGCCCGGGAGAGCCTTAATTCAGCGCCCCGGGATGGATCGGAGAGGCAGGGACAGACCGAAGGGCCGCTCGTGCACTTGCTATTGCCCCTTTGTCGGCACACACGTGCGGGCTGCAAGGGAGAGAAGAGAAGCCCTCCGCGGAGCTGCCGGGCGAGCCCGCCCGCGCTCCCCCCGCCACTGCACCCGGCTCCCGCCGCACGTGCCGCGGCCGCCCCGCGGGGAGAGAAGCCGCGCCATCCCGCGGCCTTGGCGCCAAACGCCGCCGCCCGCCCCACGAGGGCTGGAGGCTCCCGCCCGCGGGGCCCCGCTCACCTCCTGGCCGCGGCTGGCGGCTGCGGGGCGCTCAGGGCCGCTGATCTCCCGCCGGCCGGGGCGCCGCCGCCGCCGCGTGTCCCGCCCTAGGCCCCGCTCATGCCGGCCGTCGCGAGCTGGCGGCGCGGAGCGGAGGCCGCACAGGAGCCCTATTGTACAGGGCCGCCGCCGCGCCAGGCCCCGCCTCTTCCCCTTCCCGGCCCGGCCGGCGCTGCCTGCGCGGAGGAGCGGCCTCCCCGGCCCCGCCCGAGCTGCCGCGGCTCTGCCCTTCGCGGGGCTCGGCTCTGAAAAGCCGCCCGGGGACCGTGGGAGCGGGGCTAGGGCACGAGCGCGGAGGCTGCTCGGATCCATCCCGGGGAAGCGCACGAGGGCGGCCACCCTTGGAGCAGGGAACAGGTGGCTGGAGGGGAAGCTGGCTCACACCGCAGTCCCCAGCCCCACGGGTTTTTGGTGCCCTAGGCAAACTATGATTTTGGCGCCCCCCCCAAAAAAAACCCCTTATCTGAAATAACATATTCATATACTTTTCAAATAGAGAAAAACATTCACTTCTGTCTAATCTGGTGCCCCGGAAAGCCTGGCACCCTAGGTGACCGCCTAGTTCACCTCTATGGGTGGGCTGGCCCTGCACAAGAGACAGATGCTTAGAGCCCGGGCCTGCTAGCCTCAAGTCTGGCACAGAACAACTGCAGGGCTTCAGCCATCCGTGGGCACCCACCTACACAGGAGTGGCTTCAGAGCTGGGTGAATAATCCCACTGAACTTCATGGGCTTACTCGTATGTGGAAGCGTTTGCAGCATCATGAACGCTTTACAGTAGTTTAAAAAACAACGAGAGTCCTGTGGCGCCTTATAGACTAACAGATTTTCTTCAGCATAAGCTTTCGTGGGCTATAACCCACTTTGTCAGAAAGTATTTCCATGTCTGGAAATTACAGTAGTTTGTTTTTCAAGAGCAGTTAGTGCCATTTTTAAACACTTTACATCTTACTTATGGCACGGATGAGTGATATCTGCCATATTTCATAAGTGGTGGTGTGCTATTCTGACTGCCATTGCCCTCTTGGAAGGAAACATGTCTCAAGAGACCTAATACAAAAAGACCTAACTCACAAAACGTAGAACAAACCCAATTAAAACTCAACAAATGAGAATTACATCATGCCCTCAGCTTTGGCAGATATCAAAGAAAAGGCACAGACACCACTCTGCATCATTTTTTTTTAAAGCACTTCAGTCTGATTTCACCTTCATAAATGGACATAATTTAAGGAGTTTATCATACATAGGCCCCTGAACCTTCAGGATTTTAACAATAAGAGTTGACACTCTAAATGGCAATTAACAGGACACAGGTTCAGAGAGCTGGTCTGAGTTTAAGTACACATTGTTACATTTCCATGCAATAAATTCTAGCTTAGAATAAGACACAATAGCCTCAAAAATGTATATTCTAAGGTGCTGACCCCGCAAATAGATATGAAAATAACTTTATGCACATGATTAAAATGGCACTATATGTGCATAGTTATTTATATAAGTGAGGGATCAGAACCTAAGTTTACAATCTGCAGCCCACTGTGCTTACATAGTAGAGAACTGCACGCTACACCTCCATATAAGTACAACGCAGTAAAGTAGCTTGGTCTTTAAGTGACAAAAGTGTAAAGTCTGGCCGGTGGCCAGCTTCAGATTCTACCTATATTGACCTATTGCAAATAAAAAGCCCCCATCCATTGTTTCAAGAAACGTTATAGTAAAATATACAACTGAAACATAAGATGGTAAAAAATGCTATGGGCCACCAATGTTACCTGAGCATCAAACAACAGTAATGGTTCCAATAGCCCATCAGATTACAAATTTTTTTTGGCAAAAGGTTGGCACAAAATAGCTTCAATAATAGGTGCAGACTGCATCTCAAATAATTCCCATCAAGTATCAGTTATGTCATAAACATGTTTTATTTGCATCCAAGCCTATTAACCCATAGTATGTGAGTACTTCATAATATCTTAACTAGCACTAGCTATATCCTCACACCACTTTCTGAGGGTACACTAGTAAATTCAGTCGACTTAAACAGGCTTAAGTTGACTTAATTTACTCTGCATCTACACTGGAGTTTCCTTAAGTCGACTTAAGCTGCTCCTTAAGTCGACTTAAGGAAAACTTAAGTCGACATATTAAGACCTAGATTTAAGTCAATTTAAGGCATAAGTCGACTTCTTAAGTGTGGACACGATAAGTTGACTTAGGGCAGGGGAAAAAGGGAGCCTTCTCCCCAGGAAGCCGCTAGCGGCTCATCCCGGCTCCGGGGAGAAGGGACTGCGGGGCTCCCTTCTGGCCGGGACCCGAGCGATCCTGGCAAAGAGGGAACCGCGACTTCCTTCTTGATGGGACCTCCGCGGGTCCCGGCCAGAAGGGAGTGCAGGGTTCCCTTTTTTCTGGGACCCCAGCGGTCTTGGCCAGAAGGGAGCCCTGCCGCTCCTTTCTGGCCAGGACCGCACTCCAGCCCCTATCAGCTGGAGGGCGGCACAGCCCTCCAGCTGATAGGGAAACCACTGGGTTTCCGGGTTTCCCTATCAGCTGGAGCACAGTCCTGGCCAGAAAGGAGCGGCAGGGCTCCCTTCTGGCCGAGACCGCTGGGGTCCCAGTAAAAAGGGAACCCTGTGCTCCATTCTGCCCAGGACCGCCGCAGGTCCTGGGCAGAAAGGAGCTGCGGGGCTCCCTTCCAGCCGGGACCGCTAGGGTCCTGGGCACAAGGGAGCCCCGTGGTCCCTTCTCCCCGGGACCCCTGGGGTCCCGGAGAGAAGCAAGCCGAGCGGTCCAGGCCAGAAGGGAGCTCCACACTCCTTTCTCCCCCAGACCGCTCCGGGGCTTGCTGGCTTTCAGGACGAGCCCCCCTACCCTGGGGAGCCGGAGCCTCGCCTCCCCCTGGACCTAACCAGTTGACTTAGAGAGTCTAGTGTAGACTCTCTAAGTCGACTTAGTAAGGCCAGCTTTAAGTCAACTTAAGAGTCCTGTGTGGACTCTCTAAGTCGACCTAATAAGGTCGATTTAAAGTCAACTTAGTAAAGTTGACCTAAATTCCTGAGTGTAGACATAGCCTGAGATAGGGAAATACTATTATTCCCTTTTCACAAATGGGAACCAAGATATAGAAAGGTTAAGTTCACTCAAAGTCATGCAGGAAATATATAGCACAGCAGGGAACTGAATCTGGCTCTCCCATAAGCTAAGCTAAAGTTCTAGCACCTTCCTCTGAGGTAGTGACTGGAAAGATGTAGTGCAGCTGTATGAGATGGATAGCATGAGATGAGGATAAAGAGAGTAGTGATGACTGCACACCAGACCATCTCTCAATCTTCCACAAGGATTTTATATACCCAATGAACAAAAGGAAAGGTAAAACAGAACCTTTAGTTAACTTTTGTTTGGCAGCACAGAACATATTTTTTAATAAAAGATTTGATTAGGCAGAAATAACATTAAAATGGTGATGATAGCCATGTGATTTTTTTTTTTCATATACCAATGATCACCTCATTCTGTAGTCTGTCCATTATTGTACGTTTGCCAGGACAGATGCTAGCATGTCATACCTCTTCAAACAACGCCAACTTTGAATTTCCTACACCAAATACAATGGCCCGGGGCTCAGGATAGACAATATTTATTGCTAGACTAGTGACATGTTTAAAGTTCAAGATCTAGAGACTTACTAGATAGAATTAGGTTTAGGGGAATATATGAGGGATTTTAGCCCTAGCTCGTTCCTGAATGAGTAAACCTTAAAATCACATTGTCAGTTAAATATGGACAGGCCAATTCTGATAATTTTTAGGTCCATTTTAAGGCCCTTATAATTGGATTTATAGGGTTTAGAGAGCCTGAACTTTACTGCATGTACAGCATAGTGAGATGAGACCACAGGAGACAACTGACATGGGAAATACGAGTACTCAATCAATGAGACTTTCCAGTGTGAGCAACCACTTTCCAGTGTGAGCAAGGATTTCACGATCCTATATATCCTACAGAAGAAAAAATTATAACATTCTTGGTCTCTCCATAGGAAATGCAGTAGGATGAACAAATACAAAACAGATATTGTGGTGTTCTTTTTAAATATGTGCAATGCATTTTCCAAGTTTTAGGCTGGAAGGATGAACTATAGATGCTCCGAATATCAAGGGAATATAAGGAATTTGCAAAGCCAGGTGTTAACATGCCAATAAAATATAGCTCAAACACTGAAAATCATCCCCAGGGAAGAATGGTCTGGAAACTGAAAACAGAAAAGAGATGGGCAGGGAAAATGTATATATGCATACTATGCTGGGGCTGAAATGAGTAATTATTCAGCTGTATACAGTATACCACACATAGTATATTCAACAAATAGAAAGGCTACATTGAAATAATGATTAACATTTGAGAAATAAGGTCATTCAGAGTTTATGATTGATAGAACTGGGGGAAAGTTGTATAATCTGGGGTCCTAAAATTATTTCATTGAACAATTTTGGAATGTAAGTGACATTTTCTATCAACTCCACAGTCTGTAAACAGAAGTGTCACAGGTGACCTGGCACCAGTGAGATACAAATGTCACAGGATCAGTTGTCTGAAGTGAGAAAAGAAATTTATAAATATGTCAAAGCGCAGTATACTCCTTTTACTTCAAGAGCATTGATGCCAGTTTTGAAGACTGCCAAAAATCTCAATTCACTGGTAAGAGTTGATGCAGTTGGTGAAACCTTAATGCAACGCTCTTCAAACTGATGAATGAGCATTGACAGCTATTATCCAAAAGAAAGAAAGGTATCATACTTCCCCTTGTTTTCACTTCCAGTTATTTACTTTTTTACATATATAATTTGGAATGTTATAGTAGAGAAAAATACCTGACAATCAAGATCTAATGATTGTTGTAGGTTTCTTCTAAGAGATTGATGCTGAATAAATCTCAGTGAAAAGCCATGTTAACATCTTCACAATTCTTTTATGGCTGAAATTTTAATTTTTTGTGATATGCAGTATTAGCAATGAAGCAAACAAAGCTGAGACTTCAAGAGGAGTATCTTCTGTCTCCACACCTGAATCCAATACCTTTAATGCGACTCTCTAAAAAGGAGACCACAAGTTATTAGATCAGTCCCTCAGTTTAATCAGAAGTGTGCTTTGAAAAACGCCCAGTGCACCAAGTCTCTCAAAAGTGAAGTTGGAGGGGTGGGGAGAAGAGGCCCTCTCTGTTGAATACTATGAATGTGTCCAGACATGTTAAAAAGAGGACTCTAATGTTAATGAAACAGCTTATCTCTTTTCTCAAAGACAAACTACTGCAACAAGTTTCCCAGTTTGTGTTGTTTCTTTAAAATATTCTCTTTTACACCCCTGCTGATATTTATAATGACCTTTTGAGCAGGCCCCAGAGTACACCAATAATGCTCTTGAAGTAACTGCAAGTTCTGACTAGATAAAACTGAGGGAGTTTCTTCTCTCCCCCTGCCAGATACAATATTAGAATTAGCCTTGACCTAGGAGTAATGTGTGGAGTCTTTAGTAAGACTTTTGACACAGTCCATGACATCAGAAGAAAACAAAAGGCATATGGTCTAGATCCAGTTACTATAAGGTGGATACATAACTAGTTCAAAACAAATTCAATGCATAGTTTGCTATCACACCGGGAGAACACATTAAATAGGGTCCTGCAGGGTCTGGCACTATTCAATAAGTTCATTAATGACTTGAATAATGAAATAGGGAGTATGCTTATAAATAGAATCCAGATATCTACACACCATTTGTTGCAGATAGTGGATCAGACGTGCATCTCAGAGACAGAGAAGCAGCTGTCTGCGGCTCATAGCCTTTGAGACTGCTTACCCACCTTTGAGATCTGAGGGTGGGCTGCCCATCAGCTTTCGGGAATCCCTGCTGCCCCAGGGGCCACCAATCAGCTGTTTTGCAACTACCTGGTGGGCTTGGCCCCCAAACAGCTGATTGGGGGTGGCCAGGGCTGCCAAGCAAGATGGCAGGTCGGAAATAAATTGATTTTTGTAGATGTGGCTCAGATGCAGATTCACATTTTTGTATCTGTACAGAGTGCTAACTTATAACATTTCCTGATGAAAACAAGCCCGGAGGCGTTGCAAGCAGTTTGGAGGACAGGATTAGAATTCAAAGTGATATTAATAAATTGGAGAATTGTTCTGAAATCAACACGATGCAATTCTAGGAAGACAAGTGCAAAGTACTCTACTTGGGGGCAAAAAAAA
>ML685801.1:1480893-1551782 GCA_007922175.1 Pelusios castaneus
AAGTGGGATTTTCTCCCACGAAAGCTCATGCGATAAATAAATCTGTTAGTCTTTAGAAGTGCCACAGGACTCGGTTGTCTTTCTACAATAGACTAACACGGCTACCCCTTTGGAATTTAGCTGAATAGTAGCACTACAGAAAGTAATCTGGGGTTTATAGTGGATCACAGATGAAATACAAATCACTATGATGGTGAGTATTCTGAGGTATATTAACAGAAGTATCATGTGTAAGACATGGGAGATAATTGTTCTGCTCTACATGGCACTGGTGAAGCCTCAGCTAGGAGTATTGTCAGTTTTGGGTACCACATTTAAGAAAAAGGTGGGCAAATTAGAGAATCCAGAGATGAGCAACACAAAGAAATTTAGAAAACCTGACATACAAGGAAAGGTTAAAAAAAATCTTGCAAAAACACAGCTGAGGAGAGACATAAGTCTTCATATACATATTTTATAAAAAGATGGTGATCAATTGTTCTCCACATCCACCAAAGGAGAAGATGACACCAAGGGCAAGTAGCAATTAGCTTAGCTTGTGGTAAGGGAGATTCTGGTCTTGGTTACACTAGAAAGATTTGTCAACATACGTTATGTCAACTTCCAGTGGTGACTAGCATCTACACTACTCTTCTTGGGTTAGTGGAGTGTATCCTCACCAGTAGCCTATGGACTGCTCTCCCATTCACGATTCCAGCCAGGACCACTGCACCTACCACATCCTGCGTGGTTCTGGCTCACCGCTGGGAGGCACTGCCTGTGTCCCACCCAGCTCACCACAAGGACCGGGGACCTGAGCAGCAGCCACCCACATCCCATTTGAGTAGGTGACAGCCACCCACTGCTGTGTCCTGCTTAGTTCTGGGCCACAGCCAGGACCTGGGCTTCAGCCACACCAGGTTTCTTGCTCCACTCCCAGCTAGAAGCACACCCTGGTTTTCTTCTTAATTCAACAAGAATGACAGCTCCTCCACAGCCATAAGGGGAACTCACTGTCTACATTGACGCTGCATCACTCTACCTCTGCCAAGAAAAGTCCTACATCTCTCACACAAAGGGGTAGCTGTGTCAGTCTAGCTCAGCAAAACAAACGAGTCTAGGGGCACTTGTAAAGACAAATTTATTTATCACAGGTGCTTTCGTGGGAGAAAAAGGTCTTCAAGTGGGACGAAGTGGGATTTTCTCATGCAATAAATTTGTTAGTCTTTAAAAGTGTCATTAGACTCCCTTGTCTGTTTTACCTCTCCATTGAGGTGGTTTTATTTTGTTGAAAAACAAAAAAACCCAGCATTTTGTCAATGGGGGAAGGGAAGGAGTGTGATTGTAGTATGTACAACACTATTTTGTTAACAAAAATCTGACTTTTGTCCACAGAATTCTCTAGTGTGGACCAGGCCTTAGGTTAGATATTAGGAAAAAATCTTTAAGGATCGTTAAGCACTGAGACAGGTTACCTAAGGAGGCTGTGGTATCCCCAACACTGTAAAACAGGTTAGATAAACCCCTGACAGATGTCTAAGTATACTTATTCCTGCTTCAGCACAGGGGAATGGACTAGGTGATCTCTTGAGGTCCCTTCTAGCCCTATATTTCTACATGATGCAGACCTCAATCATTTTAAAACACCATTTGCACAAAATTCCCATTTATTTCAATGGAACTTGTGTTTTGCACTTTGCATCAAGTTTGACATAACTTTTGGAAGAAGGCAACTGTCCCTCAGTGTTTTATCAAATTGTCTCAATTTCTACATCATTAAACTAATAGAGATCAGACAAGATTCATCCCTAAGGAACTGTAAAAAGGAACTTGTAGGCCAGCACACAGGAAGTCCCCACTCCGGACTTTACTACCTTTGGTGAGACCTTGCGCTCATAGAGCTGCAGGGTACAATGGAAAGTCTGCTTATTTTGGTTAGCACGTTCTTGTTTAGCTTTTTGAAATGTTAATCCCCAAAGAGGAAAGTTTAGTCATACTGGACATAGACAAAATGTGTCATTTAAAGTATACACTGGGCTGGCCGTTGCTGCAGACCTTCTGAAGTTTCACAGTTATTCTTGTAGACTTGAAAGACCTACTCAGTAATTAGCAGCAGCAAGAATCGCACAGGAATTGGGGATGAAGGGAAAAGATAGTGTGGAAAAGCACATGGGAACAAAGGGCTCTTGGAGCTTAAAACCTTTTAAACCTGAGCCATGCACCCTTTATGAAATATGCATCCGGAGCATTCTTGTTTTTCTTAAAAATAAAAAAATAAAATAAAATAAAATCACACCAATATCACCTACAGGCTTTATAAAAAACTTTTTTTTTTTGCGCCGCGCGCCCGCCCGGGGGATAGAGAATATTCTAAAGTGGCCACTTCAAAAGTTTTAAGACTTAGGGTTGCGACCACCATTGTAATTAAGGTACATGCATGAAAAAGAAAGCTACATTAATAAATCCTATGAACTTACAAACACAGAAATATTTAAGTCAGATACACATCCAAATATTCAGAGCTAATAATCTTAAATACCTCAAAAAAAGAATTGTGCCTGTTTTTAGCAAGGACTACTAAGCCCTTATTTGTATTATAAGTAGTGAAAGTCTGAAGCTGCCTTTCACAATGGAGAAAAATTGTGTACTAGTTATTTAAGACCAGGCTGGTATTTGCATTAATTTTAAAACTACATATTGTGTGTGTGACTATTTAGATTTGACTAGAGACGCTATTTATCAATAACTGGAGCTGTACACTTTACCACTGCATATTAACACTTCAGTTATGCCAAAAGTGGGAATATGCTAATAAAACTTGACTAAGAAATAGAGGTTATTATAAAAAATTGATTCTCTCCATATTAATTGCGATAAAAAATTTGAAAACCAAACACTACGCAGAAGCATAGTATCAAGTCAATGAAAGACAATTTTAAGAACACAATCCCTTTGGGAATAAGTCCACGATGTTACTCAAGGTTGTGGGGGGTGTTTTTGGTTTGTGTTTTAGTAGGCTCACTGAAAAAGAAAGCAAATTTTACTTAACCTAAAGCTCATATTCTTTAAAGACTTCAAGTTGTGAATATCATGAATGTATGAGAAAATTAAAGTTAAAATACAGTACATAAAATCACAGGGTGCAGGTTAGTCTTCCTAATGTCTTTTAAAATACACTATGCCATAGCTTTGCTAAAGCTATTTTAAATTTTTATGAAATGACAACGTGAACCGTTTCTATTTTGAACAATGTTTATTACAAGTCACATTTCACAACTACTAGACAAATTACATACAAAAACTACCAAAAATATACAAAACATACATGAAGCATGTACAGTTACACTATGCATGTAACTAATGTGAGCTTACTTCAGTACCTAATATATGTTAGCAGTAGGGTTATTAAATAAAGTTGAAAGATTCAGAACTTTTATGCTGTTATCAGACAGTTAAAATACATTAGGTACTTAAATATTACAAAAAGAAACAAAAGTTATAAAAAAAATCCTTCAATTTCATATTCACCACATGTAAAAACACAGCATTTTCCTTAGGTTGTAAAACTGTCCCCAATATTACAAGCCTAAATCTGTTTGTCATATAAAAGTTATGTGGAAATAGTTATTCAGTTTACAGATAATTAAAAACAGAACTTAGCATTTTCTGCTTGTTAATCAGGCTAAGCATAAGAAAAAAATTGAGAATTAAATCCTCATTTACATATAGCACATGGCTTAATTTACTGATCACAAAAGGGGTTAAGAATAGGATGATCAACAGACTATGTATTACATTGAGACAGATTTTAGCTATATAACATCCAAGATTCAAAAGCATAGTGAGTGTCAGGACAGTAACATATCTATTGTGTGTGTGTTCAGTATCATTTCCACTCAGTTTATTGAAACAAATTTTATCCTCCACCCAAATTTCAGCACTGTAGATTTTTCCTGGAATGAGAATTTGAATGACCACTTACAGAGAAACATACCGTTTTTCACTGCCAACTAATAGTTTGCAACGGCAAAATAATTTGTTTTGACCTGTCAAATAAAACCAGAACCTTAAATGTACATGATAGATTTTTTTGGATCATCCCAGTTTGCTCATTTGCTCACACAATTAACCAGCTCAAAAGATACTCCTCCTCTATAGACAGAATTAAAAGATTTTTTATTTGGGTACCACCCTCCTATTAAAAAAAAAGTGGAGATAAAGGCATGTATTTGTCTAGTGACTGGAACTCCTGTAGGACCCTCTAGAAGCTTACTCTGGATATTGAGGAGCCAGTATTTTAAATACCAGAGTACTGTTCTGTGTGCATTCAGATTTGCTACATTGTAATTAAATCTTATGCTGGAATGGTAGGTATCTAGTAAATACCACCAGGAATTCTATAGAGCTCAATTATTGAAAAATCTACAAATCAGACAGCTATAATAAAAAGTATTACATCCCCTTAGTCTAAAATAAAGGTTTTTCTGGTTTGTTTCTTGAAGTAACTAACCAACCTGTTTTTTACAATTATCTGCAGCCATCACTTAATGGAGACTATATGTCCATATCCTTCATCATGACGGAGGAGAACACTCAGTAGTGGTGCTTGCATCCAAATGCAGTTTTAAAACCACCCCCCTGCTCCTAGCCTGCTGTGTGGTCCCAGTGTAACTACACTATGCTAGCTGCCAAAGACCCACTATGGCAACTGGACTGTAAGGAAGCTTCAGGCTTATCTTCTACACTGCCCCAGAAGAGGGACAACACAGGAATCACTATACCCCTGGAGACATTCACAGATGGGAGAAGAGGAGCACAAAACAACTGCAGCATTGCTCCCAGGCTCTCTATGCTATTTTTAATTCATTGAAGTTAATGTTGTTATAGGATAGTAACATTTAAGACAATTTAGTATAGAATCTGGGTATAATTAATTTTTCTATTAATAGAAGGACTGAAACACAACTGCAGTCCTTGCAACATTGGTGAAAGCATGCTATTTCAAAGGAGAAAATAATTTTGATCTAAAGTTTCTTGATCGGTTAGCAATGACCTTGTCCCTTAAGAAAGTTTTGCATATGGGAAAGTTTTGTGAATTCTACAAATTACCATCTGAACATGCCACTGACACATATTGGCAGTCATGTGTTTTAGTTAAGAAATTCCCTTTTTTTAAAAATAGACCGAATTTTATATATCACTGTACCTATTTCCTGAAAATCCTTCGAATTAAAAGATTTGAGAAATGTTCATGTCAAAATATAATTAAAATTTCACTATAATCATAAGTTACTAGAAAGTGTTTTGTTTCTTAAAATCATACACAAATATTAGATGCACATGTGAAGCTAGACTGCTGGCTGTAATTTATGTGATGCAATATTATATTTATCAATTCCTTTTATAAAAAAACATATGCAATACACATCAGGAAAAAACTAATGCAGTATTCACAGTCAATCCAAAGCTACATCCAAGTGGTTAAAGAGGCCACACATAAGAACATCAAGTTAGACTTCACAATCCCATCTGCATGTCAGCAAAGTTGTAGAAGCTGTCTACATCTCTAGAAGCTGATTCTTTGCTCTCCGAAACAAAAACCTATATTTTTTTTAAACAAAGAAACAGTTACTTGTCACTGATATACACAAATGCAATTCATCTCTGCTCATTCAAGGGCCTTACATTACAGAAACATTTGTATTTCTAGTGATTTATTCACATAAAGGCAAAATTCATTTTAAAAAGAAATCAAAATTGCTCAGTATATTGAGTTCTGAAGCTAAGACATGCAAGACTTTATCTGTAGAATAAAATGGTCTTTTCTTTAGAAGAAATAGCTCCCATTTAAGCAGTCCATCCTAAGATACAATTTTAAAATTTTATGCTAGACCAGTGGTTCTCAAACTACCGGTCGGAACCCAGTAGTGGGCCACAGACCCTCAGGTACTGGATCATGGAGCCCCCTGCGCCTGCCACCGAAAAACTGGAATGCATTGCTGAAGGATGAAACTGTTGGGTCATGGGCATATGTGGTTTTTTTTCAACTGGGTTCCAAGAAAAAAAAAGTTTGAAAGCCACTGCACTAGACTAGACTACAGGTATTTAAAAGTCACTTAAACCATCATCCTGTAGAGAGAAGAAAAGCTAACAACATCAAACTCACTTAAGCCAGCAGAATAAGTACTCCTGCACCTTCCCCTACCAACCCAGCCCCACAGCTTTGGTTTTTTTTAAAGCCACACAAAACTCAGCAAGGCATTTTTCCCCCTTTCTCCCACATAGCTCCTCTAATTCCAAAGGGGTAGCCGTGTTAGTCTATTGTAGAAAGACAACAGAGTCTTGTGGCACTTTTAAAGACTAACAGATTTATTAATCGCATGAGCTTTCGTGGGATTAATAAATCTGTTAGTCTTTAAAAGTGCCACAAGACTCTGTTGTCATAGCTCCTCTAGTATATTTTCATAAATTCAGAAGTATTTTCTCAGCAAGACAGGCTTCCACTTTTTGCCAACATCCAAATTGTTAAATAAGTTTTACAAAACAACTCGAGTTGTACAGACCTTTCACAAACTCAAGTCTGAAAAAAAAAGTTGAAAAAAATATTAAGTTTAACAAATTAACTAGACCTGTCAACATCCATTAGGGAGCCAGAGTGCATCATACGTTGCCAGGGAAGTGGTGTGGCAGTTATATCTAGCCTTAAAACACGTTTGTCTCCCGATTCAAAACTGGGTTTTAGCATCTATTTTTTGCATCCCAGGAGAAAAGTAGTATGTGACTACATGACGGTATAGACTAAGTACACCAGAGTCCTTCAGTTAACTGAGTTACTATCCAAGATATCAAAGATAAGGAGACTGATGGTTCTTGGTAGTCATGTTCATGCAGATACTACTAAGTTAGCTCAAAATCTCAGACAGCTGGGACAACTCCAATTCTCAATCCTAGTTTTAAAATTAGATTGGAGATAAGGGTGTGTGTCCTTATATTAGGCCAATCATTACACTGTCTCCATTCTGATATCAGGATAGACACCTTTCCTGTCAGTGCAGAAGGCCTTGATGGTCCACATTCAGGGTCCAGTGAAACTTGGAGCCCTCTGACATCCAACAAGCAATATATCTATAAATCTATTAATGCTTTGGTGGGACACCACAATCAATTTTTGGCCACGAATACAACAGCTTTAACACCTCCTTTCCTGTGCTTGATCTTACAGGCCATCACAGTTTTCAAACAGACTGCAAAAGCTTTGTATCAAGACAAAGGACTGGGTTCAATATAATCCCCATCTATACAATGGGAATCTTCTGCAGAGAGATAAAGTTATGTCCAAGATCACAGAAGAGGCCTATGGTAGAGCCAGGAATTGAACCAAGTCAAGTCAAATGCCTTTACAGCTGAAACACGAAGAAGCACCTGTAGTAGAAATCTCAGTCTAATTCATACCACATATATTATACCAGGAGTTTTTGAAAATGTGAACTGTGGCTGGTGCAACTAGAAAGTACGTTCTTCACCCCAACCATAACATCCAGAGAGGTGACCACAATGTTTCAGGCGGTGAAGAGCCAAGTTAACAAAAGCTTATACCCAGTGACCAAATGAAGCATTTCTAACAACATTCTTCATATCAAGCAGATGAAATAGCTTGTTTAGGAGTACAAGTGTGTATTAGATTAGTGTATGGAAGAAGTGAGTTTTCCAGATAAGAGTTTCAGGCAGTGTCAGATTCTGCATATCACTGGGCAAGAGACATGTAAGTTAATCTATGTGCCCTACCGACTGATGAAGGCCAGCAGAGAGGTGTTAGTACCATTTTTGATGTGTTCCTGTAAGGAGGTTTTCATAATACATGTCTGGAGTTTGTTATTTCCATAATTAAAAAGTTATTTTTCCTGCTGAAAATGACATGTCATTTCCAATTGAGAACTAGAACTGATGGTGCAGACATGGTATTTGAGGATTATTCAGAGGTCATTTGAACATATTAAATTAGCCATGTAATCAGAATTTGAACAAGACAGAGCGAGATGGGGACTTTATAATACTCTGTTCAGGGCCATCCCCAAAGTTATGTTGGCATGCCAACTATACAGTTTTCATAAGCAGACCCAAGTGTAAAGAAAATTAAATTTGCTTATTGTAAATGAAGCAACTTCAGCCTTTGAATAAGGAACTGTGACCTAGAATAAGGAACTGGGAATAGCCAATCGACTCCAACCTCATTCCTGAGAAAAGCATGCCAGTATCTTAAAGAAGCCATTGTTCCCCCCTCAAAAATCCATGTTAAAAGACTCATGGCATCTTCCTCTTTGGATAAAGTCAGCAAGGTTGTACCAAAGCTACCCCAGAACTATCTGGATTTCTCTAACCTCACTGACCTACGCTGGCTTGGTTTCAGACCTGGCTATCCTATTGTGGTTTGTTGGTTGATCTCATAACAATGGATAAAGAAGAAATGTCTGGAAAAGTTGGCATCTTTTCACAATAAACTAATTTAATCACAGTTGACAAAGGGCTGATCAAATTGAATTAGTCAAGGACTAGTTCTTTTGGGGGGAGGGGAAGGGAGTAGTTTTGGGTATCTCTATGTGTGGCCCACTCCAAAGAGGAATAAACAGATTAAAGGTTATCAGAGCATCATTCAATTTCTTCCTGTATCATATGATGCATCTCCTTTGAAATGCTCATGTATTAAAACAGTGGTTCTCAATCTTTTGCGAGCCATGCCATGCTTGGCGGCGTATTGCACTCCTACAGGACATACCACCCCCACCCCGCCAGGCCAAATCCAGCATCTTTCTGGTACTCCACAACACACTTACTGCTGTGTGGTGACACACTAATATGTCCTAAGACAGTGGAGGAGAACAACTGTTTTAAAAGAATTTAAAAACAACCTACAAATGCTATTGCAGGTAAAGTGTTATTGGAAAGAAGGGGAAGCCATCTGACAAATGGAAATATTGTGTGAGAAAGGTAAGCTATGAGGAGCTGTAGGTTATAGAGAAAAACCTTGGTAAGCTTTAGATTATCACCACGACTTAAAACAAACAGTAGAATGTGAAAGATTTCTATTCATTACTCTTCTGCGGGGGGAGGAGAGAATCAGTAGTCTCATCCTACTTCTCAGCCAAGAATTAGAAACAGATTGCTGCAGCAATTTTGTCTATTTTGTAAGACCCAGAACAAAGCCCTTTCTTTCTGTACATTAGGAAAGTTATTTTTGCAACCATAAGTTTTAAATGGAAAGCTGAAGCTCTCCAGAAATTGATGATTTAACATCCACTCTTCAGTAGAAGTTTCCTATTTCCCACTGGTGAGAGTACTTTACCTTTGGAGTAAAGGAAGCTCTACATGAGTTTTAAAAACTTAAGACAGACATTTTTAGGTTTTGCTGGCTCATCACCTTAGCAAATGAAAAATAAGGTTTCTATTTCATAAAATATTTTTCCGGCAGATTCAGGCACATAATATTTCCTCTGTAGAGAAAATGTAACAGTAGCTCACCTTGGTTCCACTGAAGATGTCATTTACAATGCTTCGACATCCTTCTACAGCACCATCTCCATTAAATTCCAAAGCAATAACAGGACCTACAAAGAAAGTTTCATGTCTAATTCTTTTAGCATTCCATTTAAAATGGAACATTAGAGATTTGATGTTTTCTTTATCCCTTAGGCCTATAGAGCTATAAGGTTTGTTCACATGAAGCCTCAGAGTTCTATTGCAATCACCATCCTTAGAAATATGAATTAAAGCTATAATGGAGTTGTGAAAATGCAAAAGCTGTCTGAAAAAGAGATGTGTACATACTAAAACATACCTGCAACACTACATTTGAAAAACACGTGCTTTAGAAACAACTGAACATGGGAGATTTCCAACTGAATTGCTTGAGAAACAGCTGGTCATATAAGGGCCAGAAAAAAAGAGGGGAATCCGATAGCATGAATAAGAGTCACAGTACTAATGAATAGCTGTGAGATGGCTCAAAGTTAAACATTAGATCCAAATCCTATTCAGAATCCTAATTAAATCTTAGTTAAAGACTAGGTCCAACTCCTAATTCAGAAATTTTTGCCTATATAACAAAATTTGATAAATGCCTAGTTTATTAGCTGGTCCTCATGCACCATCAGGTTTCAACCTGAAGCAAGGTTCTCACTCAATTCATGCAAGACAGGCCTCCAGATGAATTCTTGAGCTGAGATGTGAGCATGGCGGCTTTTGCTAGTCTTGCGGAAAACAAAGCTATTTGAATCTTAAATGTTAAGAGGATGAAAAATCTATGCTTAAATGCTTGGTGACATCAAATACAGCCCCAGTAAATACAGTATACAAGGGAACAACTTTAGCACTTGGAAGCATGAGCAATAACTTTGAGGCCAGCTGTCTTCAACAGCACTCTCCTGTATTTGAAATGTGTTAACAGTAGCTAATCTTCATGGCTAAATGAATCTGGGATTCTGTTTTGCTCTGCCATGCCAAAGTCTAGCTTTTTTCCGTTCTGATTTCCAGATTTAATACTATACCTTTATGGTATTGTATTATGTTATTGCCAGCAGCCAAAACTAAACATGGAAAATCTGGATCTAAAAGCAGGAACCTTTATTTCCTAAGCTAAGAGAACCAGGTCTGTTAGATGTTTGCATTGCCACTCTCACTAGTAGGCAACAGAGCCACACTAAGCATGGGTTAGATCAGCCATGAAGCATAGATTGGAAGGAACAGGAAAAAAATCACTTCATTTATGGCCTGATCCAAAGCCTCCTAAAATAAGTGGAAAGACCTCCCATTGATTTCAGAGAGCTATAGATAATTTGGACCGCAGGAGCAGTACACGCAATATACTGACTAAATGGGACTAGAAACTGAGTTTTACATGTGGGGGATGGAGGGTGGGGGGAGATGTTTAAGTGATATTTTAAGAAGCTTTACCTTTCTCAAGCAAAGGAATGAAGTCAGGTGCACTCTGCTGGAACACTCTTTGAGCATCTTCTGCTTTCATTAAAACTTCTTTAGTCTGAACCAATAAAAAGCTTTTGCCAGTCATCTGTTAATAAACAAGATACCTATGTTAAAAACAGCTGTTAATACTATTATATATAAGGAGGACAGATGTTTGGCTTTTCTGAAAGCAGAAGTCCAAATAAGTTACATGGGAGTATTATATATAATTTTCCCCTCCAAATATTAAACCACAAGACAATGTGGTCAATCTTCTCAATTTATTCTCTTTTTCCCTAGTTTAGTTGTGAAGCACTTTCTTCACAACACCAGAAGATTCAGTTTTACTTATCTTCTCACTCTAATCATCCCATCTTTGCTTCTGTTCTATTCCTGTACCCAAAACTAAGTTTTTTCTACTAGTTTCACATTAAAAACGTATGGTACAATTTTTGTATGTGCCAAGTACCTACAAAAGCTATTGAAACCAATTGCCTGACTTGCAAAGGTGATGAACATCATTAGCTTATCTTTAGCTGCAATGACACCAACCCAGGATCTGGCTTAGAGCCAGCCCATGACTGCCACATCTTGCTTTCACCAAATCATTTTTTTTTTTTTAAATGATTTTTTTTTTTTTTAAACCATGCAAATCCTCTATATGGAGAAGCTATATAAAGATGTTGTATCCAACATTCTGTAAAAGCTTCCAACTGGAGTCTTAAGAAAAATTAAAATATTCATGCATGTAAAAATGTCACTCTAAAAGTAACTTTTGGTGCTCCCATATGTCCCTCAAGTTCAATATGTATCAGAAGAGGGTTGAACAATCTGAGTTCATGTTCTGATGGCAGTTATGGGAACATTATAAATACTTAAATCAGTACAAGAAAATGCATCACAAAAACCAAGTTTAGGGATAATAGTTTAAATTATTTTTTCAACAAAACTAGATACTGAAAAATTTTAATAGACATCTAGAAGCAAGGTAGTTTGAACTTCACTTTCTTCACCTCAATAGACTATGAATTTGTTTCCAAAGACATGAAACTGGAAAGTCAAGAAAATGGAAACAAAAGTATGTCTTACCTCATCAATTAACTTTCTAGCATTTGCAGTTGTGTAGTCTCCAGCAAAGAAAACTGCCAGACATGATTCTTCACTGCTCTTCTGCCTTCCACCCCAGGTTACTGGAATTATGCTCTTGGGGGCAGCTGTAGAAATTCTGACTACTTTTAATTCCTCAGATGTCGGCAAGGGGACATAATCGTCAACTATGGCATCTTCAGGTAGGAGACTCCAATTGTTTTCTCCTGACACAGGCGTAAAGTCATGGATATTACTCCATGTGTTATTGAAGATACTCAGTCCAGCATCTTTGAACTGTAAAGCCAGCTCCGGATAGTAGTACTGGAAACAGCCAAATTTCACACCTGTGGATGACTCAATGATGGGTTGGGTGGCACAGCACAAGAATACTTCCAACTTTCTGCAGTCCCGGGTGCGAAATTGTTGGCAGGCCACTACACATTTACAATCTTTGCAGTCACGGAAAAACACACTGCCTTTTATGGGTCCTAAAAAGATTCGGCAGCTTGTACAATCATCAATAGTGATTGTAGCAGAATGGTCAAAGATGTAAATATTACAGTTCTCGCAGTCCTGAATAACAAATTGCTGCCCCGCAACTTTTCCAGGTAAACGACCCACAGTTTCATCCTTCAGCCCAGAAAACGTGTAGTCTTTGGGATCAACCTATGGAAAATATAGAATGTAACCGTTTTGCAAATGACAAAAGCAATAGCTGCCATTAAGAACAAGGGGAGAAACCTCAACAAACTAAATTCAATGGGAGACTGAGGGTCATGGAAATGGACAGGACACCCAAATTCAGAAGAGAGACTTTTGTCTGGGATTTGGTCATGATGATAGGAGACGGAAGGATGGTCTGCGTGCAAGTGCCTTTCACTTAAAGATCTGGATTCAATTCCTGGCTCTGCCACAGACATCCTGTGTGACCGTGGGGGGCAAACATGCTTCAGTACCTCAGCTATAAAATGCAGACGGCAATCTTTCCTCTTCCTTTCCCTCTCTATGCCTAGTTTATGGATTATATGCTTTTTGTAAGACAATCCCTTTGCCAATGTTTTGATACAGTGGTTTGCACATTGTACAATATGCCCTAGGTGCTGCTGAAATATATGTCAATCATAGATACTGGTCAGTATACTGTGTGTCCCATATCTTATGGGTCTTTGTGCTTTATAACTTTAGTCTTTTCTTCTGTCAACTTTCCTCCTGATCCCAGGCAAGGAAGCTTTGGGCAATATTTAGATCAGTACATCATGCTTTTGTTAAAAAGTCATCCATCTCTAGCTTGAAATGTCACAAGCCAAGAAACTGTTACTCTAGTCTATACCAACCAGAGCTTTTTTGTGATGGTACTCAGTGGTAGTGAGTACCAGCACCATTTTTTCCCCACAGTGATGCAGCTCCGGCCCCTGGCCTAATACCAGCACCTGTTTGTCCATTATATAAGGCAGAGGGGCATTTCCGGCACATAACTGCATAAATGACATTGGTGGATGAGCAGGTGAATGAGCCCTTGATGGAGTAGGTGGCTTGATTTGGTCCTGTGATGGTGTCTTCAGTGTACATATGCGCCTCTGCCTTATATATTGGACAAACAGGATAAAAAGAATAAAAAGAATAAATGCACAAAAGAATAAATGGACACAAATCTGACATCAGAAATTGCAACACTAAAAAACCAATAGGGAAACACTTCAATCTCTCTGCTCACTACATTGACGACTTGCTAATAGCTGTGTTGAAACAGATGAATAACAAATCACAGCTTCAAAGAGAAACTGCAAAACTTGAACTTGTATGCAAATTTGACTCAGTTGTCTTGGGGTTAAACAGGGACTATGGATTTTTCTCTCATTACAACACGTGATTTGACCTCACCTTCCCTCTATGTGCTGTTCCCCAGTGTTTGAATCCAAACACCTATTTTGATTTGTTGTTACAGCCTGACCTGATCCTATGATACACACTCCCCTGCATTTAATTTCCCCCCATTCTGTAAGTTTCCCACCTTCAAAGCGTCTGACGAAGTGGGATTTTCTCCCACAAAAGCTCATGTGAGAAATAAATCTGTTAGTCTCTAAAAGTGCCACAAGACACGTGTGGTTTCTCTACTTTAGCCAGGGAAACGGGAGATCAGAGAGGAGGCAGCCTCCTCGCTGAACTCCTTCCATCTGGCTGCAGTGAGCGTGCCTGCTAGTGGAGACTGGTGGCCCTTCAAGGTTGTAAAAATAGTATCTGTGGCCCTTCAGCCAAAAAGGTTGGGAACCAATAATCTAGATAGCACCATATCATATATATTTGTGAAGTATGTGGAAGACTCTTTCATCAGCAAAGAAAAAAAAACAATCCTGACACAGAGGCCAGATTTCAGGATTCTTTCCTCAAGTTCACACTACTTCAGACTATACCAACATTGCTGGAAGCCAAAGACAGAAAAAGCAGGGGGGGGGGGGGGCAAAAAACCTGTGATCATAAACCAATTGACTATCAAAAAAGACACAGCACAGAGACAGAGGACCCAATGAGCTATACTCGGTGCTAGTCTTCACTGACAGCAGCAAAATCCCTGTTGTCAGACTGACCTCCCCAATCAATTGATTGTGTCTGTGAAGATCCACTCAGTCAACTGGGAAGCCAATCTATTAAGACCACTTCGGCAATTGGAGTATTGCTGAATTGAAGGGAGGTCCTTCCCTTCGACTGAGTGCAGCGGACGTGCCAGGCGTAGAGTGGTCAAACCGAGACACACAGGTTGTTTTAACTAACTTGCATCTCTGTTCAACTGTCGCCGCAAAAAAGGACAGTGTAGATCTGCCCCAGTGGTGCTGTTTCAATTCAAGGCCTTACTTCCGGTTGTTTGGGGGCAGGAATAGTACAAATGTTAGTGTGATTTGAACTTAAATGGACTAGAGAACAGTGGCAGGTCTCACAGAATGTGGTCACAGCACTTGAAGTAAAACCCACATTGCCTCATGTTTATTGCAACCATTTAAGACTTCAAGGGAATAATCGGAATAGTCTTAGGATAAACTATTACTGTTTAAAGTAAAAGTGTAGAAGCAGAAGAAGAAGATTCTCTGAGAAAGGGGAAGATGGAAGTTTAAGGAAGTTATGATTTACATTGTTTAGCATGAATATTTGCTTGCCCTAAAGACTTTTGAAGCTGTATTATTTTGAAGTCCTTAGGAAGTCATGTAAACATATTTCAGAACAATTAGCTTTCTAGTTTTACATAGGTTTTTAGAAGTAAAAAAGTGTGTCATTTGATATAGCTTAATCTAACTTCCAGTTCAATTTCAAATGATAGTGGCCTAGGGGAAAAAAAACAAGTGTTCCTGAATCACTTAGTCATAATCAGGCACCTTTCCATATGTGTTAAGCCTCAACAGATCATCAGCATGTGACTTCCTGAACTGAGTTCTCATCTGTGCTTCTTTTCACTGCTTCTTTTGCATTTAATAATTCAGATTCACAAGCCAGAGAGATAGAGCATTATTGCAACATAAAAACTTCCTTAATTTTATTTTGTCACAACCCTGAAGTTTGTCAATTTCCTTTGTAAGAGCTAAGCTAAAAATAAAGACTAAGTTAACTGAAAACAGGGCAGAAGAGGCATTTTGTACAGAGTGCTTTTTTAAGCTTTGCCAAACAGGCTAGTTTTCACCTCAGCAGAATTCCCCTGGTGATTTTCTGGCTCACTGAAGTCAGTTTGGAGTGCAACAGCATTAGTGATATGAAATGTCTGCATGTTAAGAACCAAATAATCTTGTGTTTTGTGGGAGGGAAGGGGGCAATGTTCAATTTTTGATAGAGAGGACACCATCCACTTGAAGTTTAATTGAAGTAAGTTTCAAAATTCAGTTTCTGCTAAGATACTTTTGTAGTATTTTCCTCATTTTTAAAAAGTTATCTTTTAAAAAGCACTCCTATTGTTCATATGGCCTTTTTAGTAAGAGAATCTGATGGCTACCAAATAGAGGGGAAACACTGATTTACCGTACATCAAGTACTGTTTTCAAGACGCAAATGAACGGAAAATCTTTTCTCCTGTTAACTTTTTTGTTGTAGTCATCTTAGGTGTTATTCGTAATGGCATGAAGTCAATCATTTTCAGAATAAAGTTTAGGTCAATGTCCCTTTAAGAACTTCTATACTGAATATCTCAACAGTAGCTGCATTCAGCACAGAAGTTCATACATAATTCGGGTTTGTTGCAGCTCTCTACTCACAGCTACTAGGGGAAACAGAAGTTAACTTAGTGAGCCCCAGGGATTTAAGCATAGCTCCCATAAACTAACATTAAGAAGTTAAATCCACCTTCATCTTCATGATCGTTTATTCCTAGTCATGATCTGAGGACTTTAATAACTTAGTCATAGGTTAGAGGTGTTGCAGGAGTGGGTGGGTGAGGTTTTGTGGCCTGCATTGTGCAAGAGGTCAGACTAGATCAGAGGCTCCCAAACTTTTCAACATCACGCCTCCTTACTGATTCTTGAGAAACCCTCACACTTCCCCACCTCTCCTTTACCATCATCCAGCCCCCTTTTAATAAAAATTCAATTCATAAGTGTACAATTAAAGATAACCACAAAAAGGTTTTCTTGACCCAAACATTTTTCGTTATTAAAATTTCACAGCTGCGCACCCCCCTTGGATTTTCTTCATGCCCCCCAGTTTGGGAACCACTGGACTAAATGATCATACTGGTCCCTTCTGACTTTAGAGTCTATAAGTCTAGTTGCCTAACAAATTTAGTTTGATAACCTGCTCCTTCCTATGTTAGGAAATAAAGGCAAAAAGACAACTATACAACTAATGGATTCCTCAAAGAGATGACTACACCTACATGCAGTTGGGTGTTTTTATTTTTGTTTTTGTTTTTTTAAACACACAAGGATTTTTATCTAGTCATCTATGCTAGAAATTCTATAGCAAGAGAGAAAGTGTGTGTCATAATTCAATTATCAGACAGGCAGGGCTGTCCCTAGAGGGGAGCAGCCTGGGGACCCCTCCCCACCCTGGAGGGGAAAAGGGCAGGCTGGCCAAGCCAGCCTGCTCCAGCCCCAGCCCCCAGGACCTGGCCCCAGCTGAGGCTGCAGCTGCCAGCCAGCCCTGGCCGTGGCCAGGACCCCAGGCTGCTGCCGCCGGTGGGCCCCAACTGGGGACCTGAGGCCGCCGCCAGAAGCTGGCCCCGGTCGAGAAGGCTATGCCATTGCCAGCGCCCCAGCCTCGGCCCCCATGCCACCGCCGGGAGCCAGCTCGGGCCGAGGCCATGCTGCTGGCAGAGGCCGGGGACCATACGTGTGGGGCAGGCCGGGCACCACGCACCTGGCTGCTGCCCCGCCCCTGGGCCTACCTGCTCCACCCTGGGGGTGGGGAAAGCCAGCCCGGAGGCCAGGCGAAGTGCTCCCGCCCCATCCCAATGCCTTCAGCTCGCTGTCAAAGGCAGGGGAGCGGGGCGAAGCTTGGCCACGGGCCCCCACACTGCCCCGCTGGGATTAGGACAGCGCAGGGCCATCGCCCCGTTCATGCCCCCGCTCCCCCAAGGACAGCCCTGCAGACGGGGCTGTGGTTGAACAATACTCATCTATGTTGCCCATGAGCATCTAGACAGGATTTTTAGGAGCCATGCTTTGGTTTTCCCACTCATTTTCCTTCAGTAAGCTCATCATTTTAACAGAAGCACGTGGGCTTTAAACAGTATTTGAAGCTGCAGGATATGTTCTTAGAAGTCAACTACTACAGGAGAAGCCCAAGGAAAAAAAAAATGCCATTGGTCACCACCTACAACCCCCAAATCAGACCTCTTCAACACATCAAAGATCTAGAGCCTATTCTACAAGACAATCCCTCACTCTCTCAAGACCTGGGAAACAGACCTCTCCTCGCTTACAGACAGCCCCCTACCTTAAATGGATACTCACCAGCAACTACAGATCAAACAACAGAAACATTAAAGGAGGAACATATCCCTGCAACAGATCACGCTGCCAACTCTGCTCTCATATCTGCACTGAAGACACCATCACAGGACCAAATCAAGCCACCAACTCCATCAAGGGCTCATTCACCTGTTTATCCACCCATGTGATTTATGCCATCATGTGCCGGAAATGCCCCTCTGCCTTGTATATTGGACAAACAGGACAGTCTCTGCGCCAAAGAATAAATGGACACAAATCTGACATCAGAAATTGCAACGCTCAAAAACCAGCAGGGGAACACTTCAATCTCTCTGCTCATTCCATTGACGACTTGCTAAAAGTTGTGCTGAAACAGATGAATAACAAATCACAGCTTCAAAGAGAAACTGCAGAACTCGAACTTATATGCAAATTTGACTCAGTTGCCTTGGGGTTAAACAGGGACTATGGATTTTTCTCTCATTACAACAGGTGATTTGACCTCACCTTCCTCTATGTGCTGTTCCCCAGTGTTTGAATCCTAACATCTATTTTGATTTGCTGTTACAGCCTGACCTGATCCTATGTCATATACTTCCCTGCATTTAATTTCCTCCCATTCTGTACATTTCCCATCTTCAAAGCATCTGACAGTGGGATTTTCTTCCACCAAAGCTCATGTGATAAATAAATCTGTTAGTCTTTAAAAGTGCCACAGGACTCTGTTTTTATGCAATAGACTAACACGGCTACCCCTTTGGAACTAGATCTTCCTGGCACTGCCAAAGAACAGATTCCAGGACTAAGCATCAGAGATGTGACACAAGAAGGCCCATGCTTTCAATGCCAAGGAAGTGTAATCCCAAGAGTGACTGCCAATGTTTTTATTTTGAAAGAGGTGTTCCCTAGAAACTTGGGGATTTCAGTTTTAGTTGATTTCACATAAATAGAAGCAAGCAAAGCCAGCATCAATAGATGATAATGGAGCAAGATCCTAAAAAGTTCTTTATGGTCTGTCTTCAGGAACAATGGACATCTGCATTTGGAACTTGGTGGTAGCTAGGTAGTAATAGCTTTGACTGTTTCCAACTCAGGACATCAGCACTGGATCACAAATCTCTTATTTTCAGAGCCACTAAGTGATATGGCATTGAATGAGACTTGGTAGGTACTGGAGCCACCTCACTTTGGATCTGGGAATGGTTTTCAAGATTTCAGTGCTGAGTATGTCTTGCCATTCAAGTATGCTTTGGTTATGGTACCCTGGAGCCCAAGCCTGCAGTTCTGGATATTCTTCATAGTTCTGGCCTAGAAACAGAAAGTGTTCTACTGATTTAATCTGGAGGACCTCCCAAAAAAAGAATGCCTAGAGCCTCGCTGACTATCCCTGTAGGCCGGGAGAGAAGCCATTGTTGACATAGTCTCATGTAAGCACTACTCAGGAGCTTAAGCATCTGGCAACAGAAAGAATCTGGGACAGGAAACTCAGATTTAAGGGTGCCAGCTCAATAGATCCCAACAGATCACGTAACTCTGATACCACCCATAAAAATGGCAGTCAACAATGACAGATTCTCAGGACCAGACTCAATCTAGCTCTGGAGACTATCAGCCACTTATAACAGACAGGCTCACAGCATCCAATTCTCCTGATCCTGCAGCACTAAATTCTTAGGATGGGATTGCTAAGCACAATGTTGATGATTCCAGAAAAATCGATGATCTTGGCTCTTCAACACCTTAACGAGCCAATGTTTACAAGTGAAGGAACTTGGTACAGTCATATTGGGTACAACACCTTTTTACTAAGTGGCATTTCAGAGAGTCCACAGCATTAGCATTGCACCCAGCCGACATCAGTTTACCCAAAGACGCAGGTACGTGTACCCAGTATCAGCAAGCCACTTGAACTAGTGGCTTACCTATGTTATTGGTTCTCTATCTTTGGCAGCTTATTACATCGACTCAGATGCATCTAGTGATCCTATTGCCACTTGAGTTGGGTACAGAACCACTTAAACTAGTGATTTGCCAGTCACTGATGCTGTATCTTTGACACCGGGGGAAAACAAGGGACATTTGTTCATCAAGCCACCTTAAGTAAAGGTCACACACTTGTGCTGGATCCTCAGCTCCAGAGAGTCAACACAAATAGACCTGAAGACCAAATGCCACTTCACTTGGACCACTTCAAGCAAGTGTTACAAGAGTCAAAGGTGTCAAAATCCTCCTAGCAAACTAAAACGACCCAGATTGGTATGGGTACATTTAATACTCAATATATTCTCCTGCAGACCTCTTCATGGACAAAACCTAGGCATTGAACTCTGTTGATCTGGATGAATGCAGGGACTTGGTGTCATCAAACCACTACCTGTTCAATGAATTCAGAACCAGAATTCTGGCATCGGATTAGATAATCCTGGTAGAGATACAGGGACCTTCACACAGTGAGTTCAGTCTGTTGGTTAAGACCAGGGATGAGGGTAACATTTAACATGAGACACCAAGTACAACTTTATTCTCTCTCTTTTTAACAAGTGAATAGCTCTGAAGTATGTCTTATAACTATCTGAAAGTTAAATCCTTACCACCATAAAGCACATCATAATTTCAGTGTTTTCATGCCCACTTCAAAGCAGTTAAAGTATGGTTTGATTTAATGTACTATTAAGTATGGAGACACAAATAATCCCTCCATAATACATTAATTATCTCAGATAATACACAATTTAAAAAAGACTGTTGTTTGTATCTTGATAAAAGCAAACTGGATCAATACATCACCACACAATGCAGGAAGTTTTAACAGTTGTGTCTATTTCCACATAGCCACTACACAGTTATATTTTTGTATTGTCTTCTCACTCCACCTAGTCCCAGTACCATTTTCTGCTCAATGCACAACATACCGTATTTTGGAAGCATCCAACCATCCAAACACACACACACACACACACACAAAAAGAGAAAAGTCTAGCATCTCCTTAGCCAATGTACCACACTACAATGTTTTAGTGGCTACATTGAGGCATGCCAAAAAGTATTTCTAAGCAATAGCTTGACTGAAGACCATCAAACTTCTTCTTTTCTTCATCTGAAGCTCATACAGACTGACACTGAGCCTGAAAGGGTTAAGCAACTAACAGGATGAATGATCCAAATTCAACCTTTAGAAACAATTGGAACAAACAAGGAGTCTGGTGGTACTTTTAAAGACTAACAAATTTATTTATTGCATGAGCTTTCATGGGTAAAATCCCACTTCATCACAACAAATGGTAATTAGAGCCATTCCTTGTAAAGAGCTGGCAAAAATCATGTTGTAATAGTAGAGACTAGAGCTTTGAATTTTAAACTTGTATTGTTAGAAGACTGGAAATAGATAATGGCTGAGCACATCTGTATTCACCTATAAATTGTAGCCTGACTATTCCTGTCAGTGTATTCTGTTGATGCAGAGGAGAAAAAAAGGGGGATATTAACATTTAAACTTAAATGTGGCAATGTCATTATCTTTATTTCTTTTTGAAGTCTATAGTAATTACCTGTGAATGGCTGGAGATGAGCATAGTTACCCTATGCTAAACAATGCAGGAGGTTTTCCTTCAAAAGGACTGTATGCATTACTAATCTTCTCTGAAGGGACATCAAGGAAATATCCAAAAGGCTGCTAAAAGTCTATGGAAAGGACTCTAGGGCCCTGATTCTGTATCTTAGGCCTTGTACACACTACAAAGTTATCGCACGGTAAGGCTCCTTACCACGCGATAACAGTGAGAGCATACACACATGAAAGCTTCTTGTTGCACGGCAACAGCCCTCTTGCTGCGCAACATGTAAACCACTCAAACGAGGGCGGTAAGGCTTACCACGGAACAGTTGTTCCATGGTACAGCCTGCATGTACGCTTCTTGCATTATTGACAGCCTCCGGAAATGTCCCTGAGTGCCAATCGAGGGCACTCTGGGACACCGGAGCTGTCAAATATGTCAATTTCACTGCTCTAACAGAGCAGTGAAACTGACTTTTTTGGGGCTGCCCTGGCAGTTCGGGCCAGTCCCCTAGTCCAGCTGCAGGGCTTTGGGTAGCAGCAGGGGCTGCACACTTAAGCACCACAGACCCCGCTGCCACCCAAAGCCCTGTAGCCGGAGCCCAGTGGGTGGAGACCACCCACCGGGCTCCTGGGACCTCAGGTGGCCAGTGGCTGGAGCCCCGCTGCAGCCACAGCAGGGCTCTCAAGCCCCCCGCCGGGCCCAGCTGTGGGGCCCGGTGGGGGTCTCAAGGCCCCCGCCCAGGCCCAGCTGTGGGGCTCGGCTGCTGCAGAGGTCTCAAGCCCCCCCACGGGGCTCAGCTGCCTGGCAGCTGGAGCCCCGGCAGCCCGGCTCAGCTGCAGCCAGGCTTTGCTGAGCTGGGGCTCAGCTGCTGCTCAGCTGGCCGGCAGCAGCTGAGCCCCAGTCCAGCGGAGCCCCAGCCACAGGACTGGGGCTCAAGCTAGGGCAGTGCATGGTGGGATAGGTACCCACCATGCACTGCTCCTTCTAGCGAAAATCCTTTCAGTAGAAGGAGTGCTGTGTGGACACAGTAAAAGCATTATAATTATAACGCTTGCTTGTCCCGCAATAATTTTTATTGCGGGACAAGTCTGTAGTGTGTACATGGCCTTAGATCTGCTTAAACTTTAAAAGGGGAAGTTTGAGTCACAAAACTAAGATCCCAGCTCCAGTCTGGATTACTCTGTTATTTCTCATGGAAGAAATTATACAGACTCTCTATATGAGTGGGTTATATGGATTATAATTTCATATAAACACCTTTGCCACTCAATTTACCATATCTACTATGAAACTGACCCCTAGACTTTATTCTTATCTGTACATATAATGATCTCTCTCTTTTTTTAAATAAAACTTAGTTTAATTAATAAGAATTGGCTGCAAGCACGTATTTGGGTAAAAGAGGAAATGTTCATTGTCTTGGTGTGCAATCTGTCCAGTTCTCTGGGACTGGGAGAACTTTTTTCTATGATGAACAAGATTTTCAGTAAGCCTCATCATATTTGTCTTGGCTGTCTGGGTGGAAGCTCAGGATTGGATGGTGGGAAGAGAACTGTGTTTTTTGGCTTCTAGGTAACCAGGAAGGTATAAAGAAGCTGTCTTGTTGCTGGAGTGGTGAACAGAAATAGCCACCAGTTACGACAGGGGTCTGCAACCTGTGGCTCCGGAGCCAGATGTGGCTCTTTGGCTGCCCCCTTACGGCTCTGGGCCTCCTCACTTCCCCCCACCACTACTGAGGGACCCTGTGGCAGTCACCGTTGGCCCAGCACCCAGCTCCCTCTCCCCCTACAACCAGGAGGCTACACCCATTGCAGTTCTCAAAACACTTGGTTATTGAAGAATTTTTTTTAAATGGCTCTTCTTCTCTTTTGGGTTGCCGATCCCTCAGTTACGAGGATTGCCTGCCCCATTCTTTGCAGTGTGCCCTGATTAAGCAATCTCAATGGGGCCTCTCCAGTGGCCAGCATCACACAAGCTTTTAAAGGATCACAAAGTTAGCACCCTTTTTTGAATTTTTAATCCTATTATTTACAAATAAAATCTAATATTTAGAACTGAAGTGAAATACTGTGCTGTCGTTACAGCGATGCTGACTATGAAAAAAAGCAGTAACCTGGACATTGTGGCAATTAACCTTAGCCCAGCCCTATACTAAGGAAAGTGTCAGAAGATATCACAGTTTCAATATTTTAAGGTAACATGCAAAAAATAACTTCTGATTTTCACATTTCAGTCATATGGCTTAACTTCAGTCACTGTAGCTAACTTCTCTATCTTGCTCTAGAATCCAATAAAGATGGCTTGCCTTACAGTGTTTGAGACTTGTGGTATGAAACTTTCTGAATACAACTTTCTGTTTTCAACTCTTAGTTCACCGGAAGACAGCCAATATCTCTGAATAGAAAGTTCGGTTACACATATGTAGATAAGTATTTTCTACACACTGTTAGACCTGTAAAGTATCCCATAATTTTCTCTTTAAAATAACTGTCAACTCCTATACTCCCAGGGGTGTCAAACACGTGGCCCGCCCACCCAGCCACCCACAGAGAAAGAAAGAGAGACTATGTGGTCTCACATACCCAGCGCTCCGCAATGTTGCAAGAGCGTACGATCTCGTGACATCACCAAGTGCTGGGTACGCGAGACTGCGCTGCAAGACCGCATTCTCTCTCTAGCAGAAAGAGAGAGAGGTATCGCATAGCACAGTTTTGCATACAAAGCACTCCACAATGCTGCAAGACTGCCATAGTATTTCAATGTATGGTATGGACAGTCCACTTGAAGTACATTTAAGTCACGTCTGGGCCACTATAGCAAATGAGTTTGACACGCCTGCTCCATACAGTAAAAGCTGTCTTGACCTGACAGACTAAATTTAGAAAAAGCACCCAATAAATGTGAACTTCCCCACACAAAAGCTGTGTGTTAACCCACAGTATTAAAAGCGACCAAAAATGAATGTTAGGAGATAATCATGGAAACTATTTATAAAGCTGAGGTTTTGAGGGTTTCATTACTATGTATTCTCATATATATTTCTGTGCAAAATAGAAAAACGTGGGTATCCTGCAAATTTTCTACTTTACTCCGTGCATTTGACAGCATTATTTCATACAATCAGTTTCTCATGTTTGTTTGGTCCTTTCACACAACCGTGAAGGAGAGGACAGTATTAAAGAGCATAATTTGGTGGTAAATCTAGGGGCAGTATCTAAAACTACTTAAACAAAAAAGCAACTTACATTTTGAGTTAACACCCCTTTAAAAGGTAGTCATGAAGTGGAATTAACAATCCCATGCCTAACTACGCTAAATGCCAGATCTTCTCGATTTCAAAGTTAACTATATTTCTATCGTCATTTACTGCCATTTCTCAACTTCAATACAATACCAAAGTAGAAGCATTGAGAACTCTTGGCAGCCAACAGAAAAAGACAGTGAGGAAAGAGTAATGAATATTTGAAGCAGTTTCTATATAGCTTATCTTGAAACATTTGAAAAGTAAATATTTAACCCTGCTGTTTTCAATACAGTCCTCTGAATTCAAAAGCCAGGAGTCATTATACGTGTTGTGTAAAAACAGGAAGCCCTTGCACAACTAGCTATAGACATTATGTGCCACAACTTAATATTAAGTACAAGATTCTCTTTCATATATCAATTACACTTACAAAGGATTAAACAATTCTATTAGTGACATTAGAAAAATTAATCCAAAATGTATTCTATTCCCATGTCGGAGCCCTGGTCTACAAAGTTCGACATAAAGCTGCTTACCCTTTCCTTTTGCAGTCTGTCTGCTGTCAGAGCAGTAAATTTGAAAAAACTGAGCTGTGGCGTAGCACTGAGGTCGAAATCTACCATTCAAATTTAGATCTGTATAGCCAGAGAGCAGCTTTTCCGGTTTTTCCTGTCTGCTTTTACATCATAGAAACATAGCTTCTCCCCTGCCCACAGTCCCAGAAAGTTTTAAATTAATTCCTCTCTCTGCTTGTAGCACTGTGCCTGTCTACTGTACCTGTAGCAGAGAAACAGCAAGGAAAGCTTTTCCTGCTTTTTTTCCCCATTAGAGAAGAGGGACGGGGAGTGAGCTGAGGATGACTGCCTCCCCATAAGCCCCTGGGCCTATTACCCACAGTGCATTGCATTTCAGGAAGTAATGTGAGAAGTGGGGAAGCAAGACCCCAAGCAAGCAATTTGCTGTGATCACTCACCTTTCCCCTCTGTAATTCAACAGCCTAAAATGGAATTACAATCCCACCTCAGGTGTAGACAAGCCCAGAGACATTGCTGCTTATACATTCACCTCCTGAGAAACAAACTCATCTAAACACTGAAGGGAGGCAGGAGGAGAGTGTAGTAGAGTTTTCTTCTAATGACTTGTTTTGACTCTTCTCCTTCCCCTGGGTTAGGAAGTACAGGTAACTGTAGCTATCATTTCATATTTAACTTGTCATCTATGTTGCTGGATACAACAGGTTCAACGAAGTCTAGTTAACTAATTTAACGGTGAAGGAAATTTGTGTTTGGGTAGTCTGTCTACCTGGAAACCCTTTCACACTGAGGTAAGAATCATTCTGGCTATATTTAACAGTACACTGTGGCAAGGGAGTAACAGCCATGTAAGTTGGATGGTCTGCCTCCTCCCTTTGTAAGCACTCTATTAGCTAACCTATGCTATAAGCATTTCCCAGAAAATCAAAGTATCAAGTCTGACATGAAGCAGCCTCCTTTGCCTTCACCCTCCCATCTTTGCACCTACTTAACCCCGTATCTTGGCTTAATCCACTAAAAGCTTTAGGTGTCACACCATGGCATCTGGCCAAGGTTAAAAAAAGAATACAAGCCTGCAAAGAAAAAATTTAATTATAGTTTCTCTCTTTATAACTTGTAAATCTGCCCTGACAGTCATTTTGTTTTAACATACACAAACTACATTTCTAGTCTGCTCTATTTTTTCCAGGAAGGCTATGGACAATTGGAGAACTAGCAGAATTGAGACTTCACAAACCGCAAGAAAGTGAAACATGAAGTAATGAGTGAAAAAGAGAACATTTTTAATTCAAATTTTGTTTGTTTGTTTTGTTTAGAGACCTACATCTCAATTGCCTCTTAACTATCTGGAGAAGAATCCTTAGCAAAGATCCTACCAGTTTATCGGCCGAAACATTACTTTTCTGGTTCTGCAAGATCACCTCCAGCAAATAAAAGGAAGAAGTGTCAGGAATATAAAATACTGCCTTACTGAACACAACAGACAATTTTTTTTAAAAAGCCTTCCACACATCCTTGACACATAACAGCTGAGGTCTGATGAATTTTAGATCTGTACAGGGAAAGAGGCTTTTATGCCAAGAAAGCTGTTTGATTCTGCTGCCTATTAGCTGCTGTTGAATTTTATTTGTTTTCTAACTTGTATCAGGAGTGTCCCATGATGTGCACCCCTGTTAATTACTGTTAAAAAGACAAAAGCGTAATAGAAAAAGGTACAAACTCAGTTCTGCCCTCTCTGTCACTACTTTTTACAAAGGGGGTAGCCGTGTTAGTCTAAGTTTCCTATCATCAAAGCGTCTGACGAAGTGGGATTTTCTCCCATGAAATCTCATGCGATAAATAAATCTGTTACTACTTTTTATGTAAGTCTTAGTCACCATCTAACTTACTGCCGAAAAAAGAAGCAAACTACCAGTACACAGGAAAGAACAAACAGCCTCATTACCGTATGTTTATGTGGATTACATTTTACACTGAAGATCAGCAGAATGTGGCTGCCCAGCTAGTAAGGAGTACCTTGCAAAAAACAGTAGCTTGCATGAGCTGCCTGTCACATTCCATCCTGAAAGGAAGTAGTTGGGTTTAATTTATAAGCCCTTAACAGCTATAATGGCTTGGGACGTGTCTACATAGGACTGCATCTTTTCATAGGTGCCTGAGACCACTCCCTAAAGATACTCAAACTACATAGTGTCTCGCAGAGATGATCTTTAGCTATTGGGGACCCTAGGCGAAGGCCCACTGTGGGGCCCCCTATAGACCTGCAGGCCCCCCATCCCCATGATTACACCCCATGTCCCCTCCCCACCCATCTCCCCTTGACAGCTCCTCCTCCTACTGCTAACAAAGGCAGATGCAGCTTTTGGGTACATGAAGTAGGCAATGGAGCCCCTTACTGCTCAGGGCCCAATACATGCACCTGCTTCGCCTACCCCAAAGCATGCCTCTGGTGTGTTTTATCTGGGCTCCTTGCAGGGCCTTTTCCATGGGAAATGCTCACCCCTGAAATTCACTTCCCACCCTTTGGCATGCTAGGGATCAGATCTGCTAACATCAGAGCATGCTACCCGCCCCGGACAAGTATGAAACCTAATAGATTACTCTTTTCTAGTGCTAGCTGCCCAGGACGTGGAAAAGCTCATCACCCCTCCGCCCCCATGGGAGACCGTACAGAGAAAACACACACACACACACACACACACACACACACACACACACGAACGCTACTACACAGGATGTGTCAGCTCTCTCCTGAAAGGGCTCCTTTGGGGGTGGAGGAAGGGGCTACAGTTTAACTTCCTGCAGGTCAGCGGTGCTCCCTCCCCACATCTGAAAACCAAGCCCAGGCCCCCGGCCAGGAAGGGGAAGAAATAGCCATGGCAGAGCGGAGTCAGCGAGGAGCGCAGCCCCACAGGCAAGGGGGCTCCGTCGCGGAGGCTGCAGGCACCGCGCACTGGGGAGTGCCTGGGGAGGGGTTGGTACCTTGTCTCGCTGGTCCCAGCTGTACTGCGGCGCCTTCTCCTCGCCCGTGGCCGAGGGGTCCTGGCCCGCCTCGCCCCCCTGGGGCCGCCCCCCCTGCACCTCTTTCCGCCTCTTGGAGAAGAAGCAGCCCATGGCCCCGCCACGCGCCCGCCCGGAGGCGTCTCGCGACACCCAGGACCACGCACCGCCGTCTCGCGCCCCCACCCGAACGCTGACACCGTGCCACTACTCGCCGCGCGGCTGCTTCCGCCTTCTCCCACCCCCGTCTCCCTTGGATACCGTGGACCCACCCCCCACCTGCGCCCAATGGCGGCTCGCCGTTCTCGGGCGCTCGCAGCATCATCAGCGTCGCCCCGCCCCCGCCTCGCCTGCCCAGCGAGCCCCGAGCTCGAGCCGCTCTTTAAAGAGACAGAGGCAGGGTGTTTGCTAAGCTTCACTCGTAGCCGCCAGGCGCTGATGGGGGGAGCAGAAAAGAAACAAATTCCCTCCCTCCTGCCGTGGCTTCTTCCGCCCCTTCGGTGTCCGCCTCTGTCTGTGTGTCTCTGTCTCACACCTGCAATTCTGATAGATCAAAATCAGTGTAGTGCAAAATAAGACCACATAGCGGAAGCTGGGGGGTCACAGGCCGGTGGGTCAAAAAAAAAGAAAAAAAATCCTGGGGTTGTTTTTGCAATTTTTAAATCTGAACTTTTATAAAGATTTCAACATTAAAAACATGTCATCCTGCTTTCAGGGCAAGCCAGTGTTAAAAGCCCCTGCCCACCAGCATCCGCAGTCATTGAACCAGTTTGAAAATTGGGTACCACTGATTGACAAACAGGGCAGTGTGCAACAAGATCCATGAGGAGAAGAATTTGTTCTGCATCTGTCACCCCCTTTGGAATCAAGCTTCTGGTTTAGGTTTCATATATGTAAGCTTTTCTCTACCTTAATCAGGGCTAGAAACTGCCTTTAAAAAATCAAACATCCAATTTTTTTCCTAATTACATGATTCCAGCAGCTGGGTCTCTAAGAAAAACAACAAATATCATAGACTGACAAATATATCCCTGTGTGTTTTGAAGAACCACCCCCATTATATAGGGTGCAAGATTCTGTCTGGAGTTTATACATAGGTGCAATGTGCATGTGTGCATAGACTTGTAGGTGCACAAGGAGCTTTCAATTCCTTGTCCCCAGGCACAATTCCTGTCTTTATAGTTAGAAGCACACAGGACCTACTTTCTCCCGATGCCCTTGAAGGCACACAGAGTGCCAAATGGGAACGGGAGGAGATAAAGCCAGGATAAAGCCACCATTCCCAGGCCTTGTTTAAACCAGCTGCCCAGATGCACAGAGTAAGCTGCACTCTCAAAAGAGAAACAGCAAACATTCATGCCCTGACTCTGTGATTCTGCATCATCACTCACTCCCTACATACTTACCAGACACAGTTGTGCCCAGTGTTTTAGTAGAACTTTACAGTGTAGAAAAGACTGGGTTTTTTTACATTGCTCTTATCCCACACCCATCTTCTGAAGATCAAAGTTCAGGATAAACATTAATGAATTATGCTTCGACAACATCCTTGGGAGCAAAGTACCTAATTACAGTAGTTTGTTGAAATTAAAAGTAAGTATAGTAATGGCTAGTAGTAACTGCATTATTACTGCAATCATATTACTACTTCACTTCAGGCTACAATTTTATCAAGTCTCAACTCATAAGCAAGACTGAGTCTTCTCAGTATTTAGATAGGAACTAAGTGCTGAAACAATTATTTATATGATTTCTCAGAAACAGACATGCTGCCTTCTTAGCCAGCAGGAACTATAGCTCCTGTGTAATGGCCAGGGGCACTCTGTGCCAATGTATTTTGCATGAAAGGTAACACCAAGATCCTGACCAATTGTGGCCATTACGAATTCCATAGCACTTTTTGCAAGAGCAGAAATGTTAGTTAGAACACCATGGAAAAAATCCAGCTCAACTAAAGTGTTGCTTAATTTGTTCTTCCTTTGTTTAAAATGGATGTTATTCTTCACTTCCCCATTAAAACACCATTGTGTTTGTGTGGCATTTCCCATACTAACTGGTTGATGCATTTTCACTCCAGAACTGGTTGTATTTCAGTACTGGAGGTAATAACTTCTGGACATACAATTTATAAAGTCCTTTGTGATGTAAGGTGCTCTATAAGACTAACTGTAAGGTAACAATGCAGTAGTAAAACAAACAAGGAGTCCTGTGATACTTTTAGGCTATATCTACACTAGAAAAGTTAAGTTGACTTTTGCTAAGTCGACTTAATAAGGTTGACTTTAAGTTGATTTAAAAATCGACCTTATTAAGTCGACTTAACAAAGTGGCAACACTTTAAGTCGACTTAGTCCATTTTGTTAAGTTGACCTAACTGCCCTTAGGTCGACTTAACAAAGTGGACTTATGCGTCCACACTGGGCTTAGGTCGACCTAAGGAAGGGTTAGGTCGACCTAAGGAGGCTTAAGTCAACCTAATGATTAGTAGTTATTAAGTCAACTTAAGCTTTCATTAAGTGGACTTAAGGAATAAGTTGACTTAATGAAAGCCTAGTGTAGACGCAGCTTAATTTAAGTCGACTTAAGCCTCCTTAAGTTGACTTAAATTGCCAGTGTAGACATAGCCTTAAAGACTAACAAATTCATTTATCGCATGAGCTATCGTGGGAGAAAATCCCACTTCGTCAGGCACTTTGAAGATGGGGAATTTACAGAATGGGAGGAAATTAAATGCAGGGAAGCATATGAGATAAGATCAGGTCAGGCTGTAATAGCAAATCAAAATAGATGTTAAAATTCAAACATTGGGGAACAGCATGTAGAGGAAGGTGAGGTCAAATCACCAAATGACCAAATAAAAAACTACTGGTGTTTTAAAATAAGAACAAAAGAGAGGTTGGCTGGCTGGCTTCCTGACTGAGGGATTGCTAAAAGAAGTCAGCCCCTGAAGACCCTGGCAAGCAGTGTAGCACTGAGCCAACAGAAGGACATTTCCCATTGACTCAGCACACTGAAGACACCACCATAAGTAGGCATTAGGCAGTCGAAGGGAGATATGCAAGTTATTTTATGCTACTGAAATCCCACCGTGGTATATACTAGGCTATGTGTTCATTTGAATGATATGTGGAGCTGCATGATACAGACGCTGCCTTAGAACTTGCTATTTTATTTGTCCTCCAAACATCAATAGGTGTATTGATTAACGGCGGTCAAGCCTAGGTACCAGAGCACTGTAGAGCTAATCTATGCTTGAGTTAACCATTGTGTTTTAATATCTTAATTAACACAATTGAACATTCCAGTGTAGACAGAGGCACAGAACATTTAGCTAGTCGAGATTATGTTTCTACAGTGTAGACAAGCTTTAGCAAGAATGAGTACCCAATTGAACACTTTGGTTCTCATCATCCTAAATCTCTCTCTTTGGTTCTCAGCATCCTAAATCTAGTTGGCTGCTAGTTTTTGTAGCAGAGTAAGCAATTCAGTTGCATATTCCTAAGGCAGAAAGCAAAAGACACCAGCTGAAGGGATGTAATGAAGCTGATAGCACTGGGCTTCGCACCAGACCAAACAGCGCTGCATCCAGCAGGCCCTTTCTCAAAACCCAGAAGGCAAAGAAAAATAACTGTAAATTTATTACATTAAAAATCTCATTAATTTCTGTACTTGTCTCATGATTTTGCTTGCTTTGAATTGATAATACTATCTTTTTAAATCTTAGAAATTTAATTGTAATTGATAGAGTTGCTTTGAAAATGAATCTCACATGGGTTTAGAGTCATCCAAGTTGGTGCAGAAAGGTGTAAATTGCACGTGCATTGTTTGCTTGGTTTCCTGTACCCCAGAGGGATTTTATTCCAAGAGAGAGTGCTTGGTATACTGCCCTGCTAGTTCTCTGAATTTCAACTAGGAGAACCTGGGTCTAAACAGGGGTCTATTGTATGGAGGCAGATTGGAGAGGAGAAAAATCATCAAGGGCCATTACAGGAAGGTATAAGTAGCTTTTGAGAAGTAAATAAGACAGTGCATGCAATCCATATAATAATGTCATTAACAGAAATTCTAAAGCAGACTAAACTCTGTTTTATTCAGAACAAGAGAGTTGGCCACAGTGCCAGTGTTATCCTATACACTTTGCAGAAAAGGATTGGGTAATCTTTAAATTTCTCTGGAACGATTACTTAAGACAGACAGAAGAATCTGCTGATTAATGTTATATCCAGATACAACATAATAACAATAAAATATAAAGCCCAGAAAATGTTGTTTGACTTCATTGGTTACAGCAATTTATAAGAAACCATAAAGCTGACTCAGCAAAAAACTTAAGCCCATATTAAACCCCACTGTTTTTCAATAGGATTTATGCACATGCTAAAAGTTAAACACCTATTTAAAGTTAAGCATGACCTTAAATGCTTTACTGAATCATGGCTCATAACCCTATACACCTTTCTCTCCGAGCTTAGCTGCCCTTGTAGTACGCAGCCTCCTCTACCCCACAGAGACCCCTCTTATAGCCTTGTTGACAGAAACAAGACTCATATGCCAACACTAGCCTGCAGTAATTATCCTTATGCAGGGTTTTAAATATAGGAGGTGCACTACATTCTTATGCAGAGTCCTAGAAAATGCCATGTCCTTATAATTTCATAATATAGATTAGGACATCTAAGAATGTATCAGTGAAGGAGTATCTCCTAATATCCCCCCGCTTTTCTTTTTTACCTCTTTTTTAATGCCCAGACCACCTTTCGGCTGTGTCAGAACACTCTTTATGTATTCATTTTTATTAGTCTAATAAAATGTCCACTCATCCCATCACTTAACAGGTTATTTTTTACTTCCTTATCTGCACATGCTGTCACATATACTACATTATTAACTTCAGGAGGTAATACAAGGCTTATATCTATGCACAATTTGGCTACATACTTTTACAGCACTCAGTCCATACTGACTAGGGTGGCAACAGCTTGAGATGAAAAGTAAGCCAGAGAACCAGATATAGCAGCACTATCATTAAGCCAGTGGACCACACCAAAACTAGATAATTTAAATGGTAAATTTTAATAAAATAATTAATTTAAAGAAATGTGAGATTTCTCTTAGATTTTCTCCATCAGCAGACTGTGTGATAAACAAACATTCTGGTTTTGGAAATAAGGCTATCTCACTATAGGTCCCTCTGGAATAATTATTTCACTTGTTGATAACAAAACAGCAGGGGACTTTGTAAATACAGAAGATGATATGGCAAATACTTAAGCAATTAATAAGCTGAAGCATCTGAGCCCTAAAGCTTTTTTTCAACTCAGTGTATTATAATAATATAATCTATTAATGGAGATTTTGTATATCTTAGTAAGAAGAAAAGGATGGAAGATGATAAAATAAGGGTATGATGAGAAACAATCATATGGAAAAAAAAAGTCCTACTCAGTTACATTCCATAATGGCAGACAGTTAAAAAGAGACAATTTTAAAATGCTTATATACAAATGCTAGAAGTCTAAATACTAAGATTGGTGAATTTGAATGCCTTGTGTTAAATGAGGTCATTGATAAAACTGGCATCACAGAAACTTGGTAGAATGAGGATAATCAATGGGACACAGTAATACCAGGGTACAAAATATATTAGAAGGACAGAATAGGTCATACTGGTGGGGTGTGGTGCTATGTGTGAAAGAAAGCATAGAGTCAAGTGAAGTAAAAATCTTAAATGGCTCAAACTGTCCCATAGATAGAATCTCTATGGATAGTAATTCTAGGCATGAATAATAAGAATATAGCAGTAGGAAGATCCTCCCAATCACCTGACCAGGATGGTGATAGAGACTGTGAAGTGCTCAGGGAGATTAGAGAGGCTATAAAAATAAAAATAAAAAAAAATAGTAATGAGGGATTTCAACTATCTCCACATTGACTGGGTATATGTCACTTCGGAACAAGATGCAGCGATAAAGTTTCTGGACCCTTTAAATAACTGTTTCTTGGAGCAGCTAGTCCTAGAATTCACAAGCAGAGAGGCAATTCTTGATTTAGACCTACGTGGAGCACAGGATCTGGTCCAAGAAGTGAATATAGCTGACCTGCTTGGTAATAGTGACCATATCATAATAAAATTTAACACTCCTGTTGGGAGGGGACAAAACAAAAAAACAACCCACCAATGGAGCATTTAATTTCAAAAAGGAGAACTACACAAAAAAGAGAAAGTTAAAAAAACAGAAATTAAAAAGTACAGTCACAAAAGTGAAATCCTTGCAAGCTGCATGGAAGCTTTTTAAAGACACCCAATTTAAAAGTATACCCCAAATTAAAAAACATAGCAATAGGACCAAAAAGTGCAACCGTGGGTAAGCAACCAAACTAAAGAAGCAGTTATAGGAAAAAAGGCATCCTTTAAAAAGTGAAAGTTAAATCCTATTGAGGAAAATAGAAAGAAGCATAAACTGTGGACAGTAAAATATGAAAATATAATTAGGAAGGGCAAAAAAGAATTTTCAGAACAGCTCGCCAAAGACTCAAAAAGGAAGAACAAAAAAAAAAAATTAAGTACATCAGAAGCAGGCAGCTAACACTTGTTAAACACCGTTTGGGATCACTGGAGGATCAGGATGATAAAGGAGCACTCAAGGAGGATAAGGCCATTGCAGGAAAGCTAAATGAATTCTTTGCATTGTTCTTCATAATTGAAGATGTGTGAGGGAGATTCCCAACCCTAAGTCATTCTTTTTAGGTGAGAAATCTAAGGAACTGTCCCAGACTGAGATGACATTAGAGTAGGTTTTGGAACAAATTGATAAATTTAACAGTAAAAAATCACCAGGACTAGATGGTATTCACTCAAGGGAACTCAAATGTGAAACTGCAGAACTCCTAATTCTGGTATGTGCCCTATCATTTAAATCAGCTTCTGTACCAGATGACTGGATAGATAATGTGATACCAATTTTTTTGAAAGGTTCCAAAGGCTTACTGGCAATTATAGGCCAGCCTACTAGAATTCTTTGAGGGGGTCAGTAAATATGTGGATGAAGGTGATTCAGTGGATATAGTGTACTTAGATTTTCAGAAAGCCTTTGACAAGCTCCCTTACCAAAGGTTCTTAAGCAGAGTAAACTGTCATGGGATAAGAGGGAAGTCCTTTCCTGGATCAGTAACTGTTTAAAAGATAGGAAACTAAAAGGGTAGGAATAAATTATCAGTTTTCAGAAAGGAGAGAGGTAAATAGAGGTGTCCCCAGGAGTCTGTACTGGGACCAGTACTGTTCAACTTATTCTTAAATGAATAAGGATAAAAAGTGAGGTGGCAAAATTTGCAGATAATACAGAATTGCTCAAGGTAGGTAAATCTAAGGCAGACTGAGAAGAGTTAAAAAGGGATCTTACAAAACGGGGTGAATGGGCAACAAATTAGCAGATGAAAATCCATATTGATAAATGCAATGTAATGCACCTTGGAAAACCCAACTATACATATAAAATGATGGGGTCTAAATTAGCTGTTCCCACTCAAGAAAGAGATCTTGGAATCACTATGGATAGTTCTCTGAAAATGTTCACTCAATGTGCAACAACAGTCCAAAAAAGCTAACAGAATGTTAGGAATCATTAGGAAAGGGATAGATAAGGCAGAAAATATCATATTGCCTCTTTATAAATCCATGGTATGTCTATATCTTGAATACTGCGTACAAATCTTGTTGCTCCATCTCAAAAAAGCTATATCAGAATTGAAAAAGGTACAGAGAGGGGCAACTTAAATGTTTAGGAGGTATGGAAAAACTGCCATATAAGGAGCTATTAATAAGACTGGGACTTTTCAGCTTGGAAAAGAGATGACTGAGGGAGGTTATGACAGAGAGCTATAAAATCATGATTGGTGTGGAGAGAGTAAATAAAGAAGTGTTATTTACTGCTTTTCATAACACAATAATTAGGGGTAACCAAATGAAATTAATATGCACCAGGTTTAAAATAAACACAAGGAAGTATTTCCTCATACAACCCACAGTCAATCTATGGAACTCGTTGCCAGAGGATATTGTGAAGGCCAAGACTATAACAGGGTTAAAAAAAGAACTAGATAAGTTCATGGAAGATAGGTACATCAATGGCTATTAACCAGATGGGCAGGGATCGCTATTTAAAAGAAACTGTGAATGGGCAACAGGGCAGATGACTTGATGATTACTTATTCTGTTCATTCCTTCTGAAGCCCCTGCCATTGGCCATTCTTATAAGACAGAATACTGGGCTAGACGGATCATTGGTCTGACCCAATATGGCCATTCTTATGTTCTTAGGTAACAAATTGTTCCTTCAGTTGCCAAATATTGATTATACTAGTGCCCAGTGTCAACAGCAACAGAATATGATGGACCTAAGAAGCAAAAATTTTCAGGCTGCAAATAATCAGAAATAAAAACTGGAAATAAAAAAGTTTATATGGCAGGGTATGGAGGAAATAAAGGAAATACTAGAGAGTGGACGTTTATGCAGAAGAGGTACAGCCTAGGTAAATCCTATGTTTGGAACCACCTACATCTGAGACGGCCCTAAGCAAAGCTTTGGTTTTAATGCTCCTAAAATCAAATCCTCAGGGAGTTCTGTGATACCATGAGTGGTGTGTACCCTCCTGCTTTTCCACCTCAATGCTAGAGGTGAGTTGTTCCTGACACAGGGAGAGGAGTGGATGTACCACTATGGTATGGGAACCAGGTACAGAACTACTTAGAAAGGAGATGGGTGCTGGGAAAGCACCAGGGACTGATGAAAAGGATGTCTATGTCCATCTCATTCTGGATAGGGTTGAATTGATCTTAGTCCCTCTAACATGTCATTGGAGCTGCTATAATCCTTATGCAGCTTCCATGGGGGAGAGAGACACCAAGCCAAGGCTAAAAAAGAGAAGAGAAACTGGTGCATTGTGAAGGGAGCTGTTTCCTCTCTCCCCTAGTCATTTTGGGCCCAGGTGACACTATATCAGAACTGTCAGATGAGAGATCTCTCCTGAGGCAATACAGCCAAATTATTCATTTTCTCTTATTTTAATCAGCCAAGGAGGAACCTGCCCCAACATGGAATCTGTGAGGCATTACACGTAGTCATTTCTTCCCCAGTTTCATAATCCTGTGCCTGAGTGCAGCAAAGCTATTAAGCACTGCTGAATGAGCATGGCTTCCTCTGTGAGGGTTCTTCCTCAGGATATGAGTAAAACTCCTATTAGGAAAGCCTAGTAGGTCCACACCACTTCACCAGGCTTTCTGGTTATGTCTACACTACAAAAAGTTAGATCAACCTTGTTAGGTTCACCTAACAAGGTCGCCTTTAGGTTGACCTAAATTCGACCTTATTAAGTTGACTTAACAAAATGAACTAAGTCGACTTAACGTTAAGTTGACTTAGTCCAGTTTGTTAAGTCAACTTAACTGCCCTTAAGTCAATTTAATAAAGTCGATTTAAGGGTTAATCCCAGTCCTCACCTTATTTAGGTTGACCTAAGGATTCGATTTAAGGATTAGGTTGACCTAGTGGGCGGTTCTTATTAGGTCGACCTAAACTTTCATTAAGTCGACTTAAAGAATTTCTTAAGTCAACTTAATGAAAGTCTGGTGTAGACAGGGAGTAATTTAGGTCGATTTAGAGGTCCTTAAATTGACCTACATTGCAAGTGTAGACATATTCTCTGATGTCAGCCAGTAGGATTAGGCCCCAAATTTGTGGGACAAATTAGATCTTCTTTATTACTTGGAAATGTCAAGAGGAATTGTTTATTCATTATTTCTTCCCAGTAGTACCCACTACATGCCAGATGCTGTATAAACACAAATTAAAGCAAGATCCTTGCCATAAGAAACTTCTATTTGACACAATGCTAAGCTACATGTATACAGAAACATATCAAAGAGCTGACCACTGTAATGATTGAGGATTAAACAATTGCTTGGAGCACAGCCACTAATCAATTAGTTATGATCAGCGAGGTGGGAGCATAAAAACAATCTTATACAAGCTTACAAATAGAGGACAGCTGGACAACCGCTTTCATACAACCTTGGAAATAGCATATTTCAGTACAACACAAAAACCGGTGTTGAACACACAATCTAAGGGCATGTCTACATCACAAATTAAAGTGTAGCTACAGCACAGGTAGGCATACCCACTGTGATAGGATCTATCAGGCCTTCTCTTCTCCCTGCTGGAGGTGTAGACCCTGAAACTTCCTGCTTAAGGTAAACCCACTCAGATTGGGCTACCAACAAGACTTAGTCTTTCAGAAGGAGACACTGAGGTTGAGCAATCCAGAACCAGCAAGCCAATTAAGAAGGCTTTCCTGCTTCTTCTCAGTGGCAAGGTGGGGTGAAACAGGGATGGACGAGTTGCTCCTTGGCATTTGTTCAGAACTAGGTCAGGGCCTTGCCTTCAAGTATGTAGTTGCATTTACCTTTTGAGTTTTGTTTGTTGGTTTAAGGGTTCAGACAGCCACATTCTGACATTTGTTATCCTTAGTTAACGGTTTAAAGACCACTATAGAGCTTACAGTATGGGCCACCCTGCTCCTCGCAGACACCTGCAACTTGTGGACAAAGGCAGAGAGTGCCTGCAGCTTCACATTTGTCTCTGTTGGAGGCACTACACAGCAGCCCAACCTACGACACTGGCACTAGCTTTAATTTAGTTACTGTAAGTAACAATAGCCGCAAAGACACCGTAGTGCACTCTAGCAACCTGAGTATGTACCCAGGGTTCCTAGAACATTTGTACTGGGGTAGCTAGTCTGTGTGGCTGTATCTTCAATACTGGTGTGATTTGCACTAGTTGGATTAAAGCTAGTGTGGATATGCCTACTTATGTTACAATTACACCTTAGCTTGCAGTGCACACGTACCTTTAGGGTGTGTTTTCACTGCAAAATTTACTCAGGTGACTGGGTTAACACCTGGGTTGGCCTAATCCAGCTGTCAGCAGTAACACTGCAAAGCTATAATCAAGGGTGTCCATCTGACTGTGTCTACCGCGCTATGGGCATCACTTGTGTGTTGTTAGGACTTCTGGGGACATATCCCAGGGTTCTTAGCCCTGCAATAAGGTGCCCCATTCTATGCATTTTTTGTAGAGCATTATGGGAGAACTTTTCTGTCCTTCCTGGGCACCTGTGCAGAAGTGTTTTCAGCCCAGCAAAGTAAGCCATTTCCGACTTGGTATGCTCCAGATTTCTATCTTCAATCTTTGTTCCAGTTGGACGGACTAATGTAATGACCTTGCAGGATGCAGTGGACAGCACTAAACTCTGTAAAATGGCAGTTCCTGGTGCTGCATCTGGGACAGGGGGTGTTTGCTGGGGATCAATCCCATGAGCAGCTGGCCAGAAGCTCGCCTTCACTATGTCAGGGGCTGATTACTCACAGAAGGCTGGAAGTGGGCTGACCCAGGAACGGGTGGTTCATGTTGCAAAGCAGAGTAAATCAGGGCCCAGGAGTGAGGGATTAGGATGACAGCAGGGCTGGATCAAGGCAGGGGCTTTAGAGGCTGCAGTCCTGGGCTAAAGTGGGCCCCCGGGTCCCCGCCACTCCACAAAGGTCTGGCCTCATTCAACCAGGATTGTGTTAGTAGGGTCTGGGGGTAATGGTCTGTCCCGCCCCACGCTGAGGCTGGCCGGTCTGCCCCAGGGGGTGCGGCAGGCTGGCTTGTGGCAGCTGCGCTTCAGGGGCTAGGAGCACTATTGGATTACTGCACTGGGGGCCCTCATGGCTCATGCTGGCCTGACTGGTTCCCGGGGGGCCTGGCCGTGACAGTGCTGGTCCTGGAGCCGCCACCAGAGGTCGTACCATGCACCAGCTGGTCAGACCCCTGGAACACCCCGCATCTGCTGGGATAGCCCAGGGCTGGGGTTGGGGCTGGAGTGCTGTGGCCTCTGGCCCCAGGGCCCCAGATCCCCCAGCAGCAGCCAACCACCCCATCACCAAGCACCACCCCCACAGCTGGCCGCTCTGTGGCCTCAGTGGCTCCCCGATTACTGAACGCTGCCCCGCCCTGCCCCCCCCCCCCAGTTGGGGAGCCGCTGCGGTGAGGTGGGGTCCACAAGAGTGGGCAGCCCTGGACCTCCAGGGGCTTAATTCAGCCCTGCACTTCAGTTCAGATTGCAGGGGGGAACATCACATCTCCCCATTTCATTTCTTCTCTCTGCTATTGCTCTACTTTTGCCTGGATTATCTAGACTGTGCTGGAGTCTTGAACAAATCCTGGCAACCCACACATCAGATATTTCCCATACCTCTTCCACACCTTAAGGTAGGGCAGTCTATTGGGGTCCCAAGGTCTTTTGTCTAGGCTGGGATTTTCTACTAGGTCCCAAACCCGGTCTTGGTGGTTGGCTGGATCCTTTGGAGGCGGTGCAACAGTGGCTGAAAAGATGGTGTACTGTGCCTTTGTTTCTTTAGCATGAGATTGCAAGAGAATTTTTACACTGGTGGCCTTTGGTAATACCACTATTTTTGCACTTTATAGCATCTTTCATTTAATGATCTCAGAATATTTTATAAATATAAGTGAATAGTTAACAAACACCCTTATAAATTAGGTATCTATAGTAATCACTTCACCCAGGACTGAAATGCCAACTTCCCTATAATATTGTATAACAATCTAGGCCCCAGCAACCAGTAAATAAAGAATAGCACATACAAGGGTATCACAGGGTTTACTACTCCCCATTGGAATGCCTCCTTGTGGTCACATCTAGGGATTAGCTCTTTGTGGTCAGACACCCTCCTTCCAATGGTTGCTCTCGTTGCATCCATCCTCGCTCTCCAGGACCTCAAGTCTTTAAATCTTGATTTGAGGACTTCAGTAACTCAGCCAGAGGTTCTTCTGGGTCTATTTAAGGAGGGAGAGGGTGAGGTTCTGTGGCTTGCAATGTGGAAGTCAGACTAGATGATCATGATGGTCCCTTGTGGCCTTAAGAGTCTATGGCTATGTCTACACTTACTAAAGTTAGTTCAAATTAGTTAATCCAAACGAACTAATTCGAACTAATTTTAGCAAAATTTAGTTCGAACTAAGCAAGTGCCATTCATGGCACTTGCTTAGTTTGAATTAGCGAACTGCATTGAGTTCAATGGGCCGATTAGTTCGAACTAAGTGCTTAGTTCGAACTAACATGGCCACATTGGTTAATTCGAACTAACTAGTTCGAATTAACCCTTAGTTCGAATAGCATATTCAAATGTATTAGTTCGAATTAAGGAAGCCCTTAATTCGAAGTAATGAAAGCCTAGTGTAGCCATGGCTTAAGTTAGTTTGAATTAAGCTTCCTTAATTTGAACTAACTTGCCAGTGTAGACATAGCCTATGAGTCTGCTACAGACTTGAGCACACTAAACTGTCAAATGGTCTTTGTCAGTTTATCCTACTGAAAATAATTCTAGGACGGTATTCACTGCAAACACCATGTAATTCATCCCACCCAACATATTTTCCGGTGGTAAAACCATCCCTGCACCAAGGCAACAGCCAGTAAAGGAAAATCCCAAAATTAATAAACAAATTATGCAAATATTTGACCAACTAATGTGGCATTTCAAGTGTACAACCCCTCTTCCTCAGAACATTGGAATTTAAAGACCACATGCCCACATTGGGGAATGCTAAAAATCCCTCTTACTATCCTGCATGGGCTACCTGCAGTGTGGGTAGCAGTGAGAGGGGAGATCAGTTGACGTTGGGCCATTACTACTATTCCTGTGGTGTGCAAGTGAGCAGAGAATGACTGCCACGAGGTAGAGCATAAGAGCAAAGAGATGCAGATTCTCAGTATCACACTATGGTCCAGTGTCCTGGAAGGGGGCCCGGGAAGAGCCCAAAGAGACTAAAAGTCCAAGCCTGAGGTGAGCAGACAAGTTGTGTTTGGTCTTATTTGGTGGCAGGGGGATGAGTTCTGCTGGTTAATGCTGGGATGAAACATGGGAACCCCCTCCTCTGAAAGAGGAGTGAGATTGAAGAAGGACCCTGGAGGGCAGAAGAATATTCATAACAAGTATTGTGTTGGACACACTGTTTGGGATATAAATACCCCAGAATGGTAACCAGGCTGGAAGGCCAAGTCACCACACCAGAGAACAGAAGGTCTGAGGATGAGGAGGTAAAGTCACTGTAATGCCAGTTCTTCCCATGAGGGGAACACTATAGGGGAGGTTCTGAGTTACTAGAGAGAATTCTCTCCCAGGTGCCTGGCTGGTGGGTCTAGCCCACATGCTCAGGGTCCAGCTGATAGCCATAATGTGGGTCAGGAAGGAATTTTCCCCTGGATCAGGTTGGCAGAGACTCTGGATTATTTTGCCTTTCTTTGCAGCATGGGGCACAGGTCACTTGCAGATTTAAACTAGTGTAAATGGTGGATTCTTTGTAATTTGAAATTGTTTAATCCATGATTTGAGAACTTCAGTAACCCAGCCAGAGGTTAGGGGTCTGTTACTGAAGTATGCGGATGAGATTTTATGGCCTGTAATGTGCAGGAAGTCAGACTGGATGATCATGACAGTCACTTATGGTCTTCAAGTCTATGAAATGCCCACAGGTCCCTCGTCATGACTCAGTCCTCCAGCCAGGTCACTGTATAGTCCTTTCTTTCTGGGGTATCAAAGTCCCACTGGATCAGCTGGTTCCCTGCCATTCCAGATAGTCTTCCAACCAAATCCTGTCACTTTCCCCGCAGCTGGTAAAGGAACCTGGGCCCACCCACTATTCCAGATTTTAGTTCAGGGACCCTATGTCCAGCAACTATGGTCTGCTTGCTCCTAGACCCTGTTACTATTTCCCTGGACTCCTTCCTATTTCCCTTTTCTATCTTCTGCTCCGCAGGGCTTACCAGCCCAAACTTCTTCCTCCCATGGAATAACTGTACACTGCTTCCCCTCTCTGACTTCTTGGCAGACACTGTAGCCACAAACAAACCTCCCTTCTCACAGAAAGTGACTGAAGACTACTTCCTCTGTAGCCCCCTTCTGTTCTCAGCTTCATCCCTTTACACAAGCTCAGCCTGTGCTTTCATCTTTCATTCAGCTTTATTGCTCCTTGGCTCTTCTCCAGGTGCAGAACAAAAGATTAATTGACTTAATTTAAACTGTGCTGCATTATGCGGATTGAATATCCCATCACAAAGTGCAACTGAAGAGGGGCCTTTTGATGGAGAGAATATAAGAATTTTATTTGGAATTTGGCTAGGATACCAGAGTTAACACTCCTGTTCTTAGAGACAGTGGTATGAGAAGTTAAGGTTCACAGGTGATCACGCCTCAGGGCTTGTACACACTACAGCCTTATCGCGCAGTAAGGAGCTTTACCACACCGTAAGGCTGTGAGCGTACATACTACAATATTGCTTCTTGTGCTGCAACAGCCCTCTTGCCACACAACAGGTAAACCACCTCAATGAGCGTGGTTAGGCTTACCACGGAACAGCTGTTCCATGGTAGAGCCAGTGTCTATGCTCTTTGTGCTTTTGACAGCCTCTAGAAATGTTCCCGAGTGCCAATCGAGGCCACTCTGGGACACTGGGAGCTGTCATATTTGTCAATTTCACTCCTCTAGCAGAGCAGTGAAATTGACAAGAAGCAGAGCTCCTGCCACAGGAGTTCCGCTGCTGTTGGAGTCACCAGGAACCCTGGTGGCTCCTGGGGACTGGCCACCCGGGCTGGCGGCTCCCGAGTGGGATCACCCAAGCAAGGGCGGCTTCAGCTCTGCTGGCTACCGGCCGGGCTGGGTCTCCCAAGCGGGAGCCCCCAAGCACGGGCGTCTTGAGCCCAGCTGCCTGCTGCCCGGGCAGTCAGCGGGGCTGAAGCCCAGGCAGGCGACTCCCGCTCAGGAGCCGCATGCCCGGGGCCAGGGCTCCAGCAGCCGAGAGTGTGGCCATCAAGAAGCCCCACGAGAGTGGGGCTCAAGCCGCTGGCGGCTTCAAAGTCCCTGCCCTGGGGAAGCCTGGATGCCATAGAGCTTCCCCAGGTCTGGGGCTCCACTGCCACCTGTGGCTTGAGCCCCACTCCTGGGGGAACAGCCCTGCCCAGAGGGGCTCCAGTGGGGCAGGGCAGCCCCAGGGAACCCCCAGGCAGCTCTACAACCCTGTGGGGAAAGGGGGGGTGGAAGCAGCCCCGCTGCCAGCCCAAAGGCTGGCTGTGGCAGTGAATGGTAGGATAGGTGCCCACCATGCACTGCTCCTTGTAATGAAAATTCAGAGAAGCGTGTGAACCCTCCTTTTCATTACACTGAGTGCCATGTGGACAGGGTAGTTATAAGGCTTGCTTGTCCCACAACAACTTTATTGCGGGACAAGTCTGTAGTGTGTACATAGCCTCAGTTTTGCAACTCACCTGAAGGACAGCAGTAGCTTCTGTGGTAAAGTACTCTCCGTGTCCATGGAATAGCATTGTCTCAGACAGAATATTACCTGCAAAATCACTAACCATACTGCAGAGGTATTATGATGGATGCATTTTTATAAACTGGTAAATAAAAATAATGCTGTACAAACTTGTAGGGAAAAGGAAAATTCTTTGTTGATAGGAAAGTATAATGGACAATTAAAATAGAACATTCCCAAATGTTTCCAGGCAGAAGGCTCATATAGTGCTATATTCTGATACCTTTTTCATGTTGAGTAGTACCTTACTCTGCAAGTAAACCCACTGAAATCAGCGAGGCTGTTCGTGGAATATAATTCTACTCAGTGAGATTAAGGGTGGCAAGTGCAGCCCCTTAACACATTGTGTCGGCAGTGCACGGTCATCTCCGCAGTATAGACATTAGACAACATAGTCACATGAGGATGACTTAACTACATCACACATGAACCTTCCAAATGAAGAGAAACAATTGTATTTTGACTAGCAATTCAAAGCAGACATTGCACATCCCACAGTGAATAGGGGTGATTTGTGTTACATTTATGTGTAAATAGTGGGGTATGTAAAGTTGATGTACAATAAAGTACTTTGGGGAAATCACTGCTCAGCCATTAACGTAGAGGGGGCCAACTCTGAGTGAAAATTGACTCCTGTGCAGAGGGCTAACTCAAGACCAAGTAAGCTGCACCTACATTTGAATTTGCAAGTTTAAGTGAGACTTAAATGCTGGCTCTTTGCACTATTGGTGAATGTTGCCCTCTGTGACTAAATACAGGTTGGATAAGAACTTGCAGGACAGTTCCTTTCCATGTTTTATTTTATTCCCTCATTATTTTGAAAATTGCCCTGGTATCATTAACTTTCACCTGTGTGACCTGTTTAACATTCCACTTGTGATTTAGATCTGTATCAGTGTAATAGTGCACTGGATTGCAATATCACCAGTGACTGTAAGCCCATACTCTGGTGCGAGGCTTGAAGGATGTTATAACTTAAATGTTTAAACATATAATGCTCACAGTACACTAAAATAATAAATGAGAATATCAAACAGTTTAACGAAGGTCATCTTTAATTGTTAAGGTAACGTTTATGGAATAGATCTCAAGTACTGAACTAATCTCTTTGATCATTAAATGGCTTGCAAATGAAGGCAATATCAGTCTGAATGGTCTCACTGGTGTATGCTCAAATATGTGCAGGTAATTGCACAGTGAGCAGATTGTAATCTCAAAGCTGTTCAAACTCAAGGAGCCGACACAAAAAGACTCCAGATAAATGCCTTAGGTGTGTAGAAGTGATTACTTAAAACTGTTAATGTCTTGCAATATGTTAATGGTTAACTGAATTCTGGATGAAGTTATGTTTTGAAATAGGATACAATGTGGAATATGCACTAAAGCTAGATTGATTTCAAGACCTTGCAACCTTAACTGTCAAAGTATCAACAAACTGAGAGAGGAAAAACATCAAGTGTAGGAGCAGTTCATTTTTGATAATTTACAGGCGTTTTGTACTGGTTTGGGAAATTATACTGTGCCAAATAGGGTACAAACATATTTTACATTTTCCCCAAAGCTTCCCAAATTAGAATATTCTAATTATATACAGTACATTTATAATATCTTGAAGGAGAGAAAAGAAGAGTTGTCTTTTTACAACAGGAGAAGATTTTCAAATAGAGTGGCTGAATTAACACCCACACAAACAGCAAACATAAACAGCAATGAGAAAGCCAGAATCCTCCAATATAGCTAATTAAACATGTGACCAAAATGTTTTAGGGGATTTTTAGTACAATAGTACAGGTAGAATAAATTTACTGGGAATTGAGATTCAAAATAACATGTCCATGTTTATTTTTGCTGGGAGAAGTATAAGCGAAGCAGACGTCTAGGTATATAACTCCAATCACCAGGAGGTGCTGAAACAATTTTTATGGAGGTCGGGATGCTGAGAGCCATTGAACCAAACTGAACCTTGTATATTAGAAATCACTTCAAACCACACTCCTAGTTCCAGCACTTATGGGCACCACAATGGGAAATATGGAACAGTTCTATCTATAGTCAGGATCAAAGCCTGATCCAGAGCTGGTCAAAAAATGATATAGTTTACAATTTTTACATTTTTGTTTTCTTGAAATTTTTCTGACTTTTTTATTTTTACAAACTCCCCCCCCCCCGAAAAAGCCCTAAAAAACCAACCGTTTTTCATTTCTAGCTTTCCTCTTTTCTTTCCCTTTCTTCTTTTCTTTTTCCCTTTTTCCAGTTCCAGTTTGCCACTGAGAAAAAGAGAAAGAGAGGGAAAACCCAGAAAAAAAAATCATTGAAAAACTATTTTTTCATTTAAAAAAAAATCAAACAAAAAATGATTACCAGCTCTACTTTACATTTCACAGGAAACAGTATCAAGACTTCATCCTGTTTAACACTTTGTGGAAACAGCAGATAAACTAAACTTCAGAAATAGATAGTAATGTAATTGTTTTGCTTCCTGGAACCAAATCTCCAAGATAGCATGAATGAAAAGTCTTGGTTAGAACTGTTAAATGTTAACTCCTTTTTTATTTTGTATATTTTTCTGCCATGCCTATACTTTTCTGGTCCAAGGAAAGTGTACCTTTAAATATGCATTCAATACATATTTTTAAGTAAACAAATGAGGGAGGCGTTCAAAAGGGATCCAGATGCTACCATATGACATGGCACACTAGCCAAGGTGAAGAAGTATGTAGTTTATTACCCTTGGTGGGACTCACAGTAGCTAAAAGAAAATTCTTGTTAGCAATATAAATATTCCTTTAATGAATCTGTTTAAATGGTTAAACACGTGTGTGGTGGCGAGCTGTGCTGGGCTCAGCTCTTCATTGCCAAGTGAGAGCTGTCTAGCCCTGGCTTCTCCTACTGCGTGTGCAGAGCTGTAGCTGGGCAGCTCTCACTCATGAGCTGGGGAGCAGGGCTGAGCCAAGCTGCTGCTCCCCTTCCCACCCCTGTTTAAATGATAATCACCTGTTTGAAATGTTTGTACAGCTGCTTTTATATCCTTTATTCTTGTAAGCCTAGGAAGGTGTGATGGGGTGTACCATCCCTTCCCACCAGAGGGGGAGCCCTTAACTTCCTCGGGCCTCAAACAGCCCCCTCCCTGTCATGCACATTGTGTGCACCCTGGCAGCAGAGGCCTCAAATGGGGTGGGAGAGTAGAGAAGGGTGGTTCTCTGAGCCTGTTAGAAGGGGTGCAGCTTTGCAATGTCCAGAGGGGTTTCTGGGCTACTTTACCTCAGCATTGCTGTTTGTTGAGCTTTGCCATGAGTGGATGGGCTGCAGGACTGCTTCATTGGGCAGCACTGTTATTTGCTGACCTCTGCCGTGCCCAATGGGGCTTCAGGACTGCCTCCTGCTCAGTCCAGGTGGCTTGTTGGGCCCCATTGGACCCAGGAAACTCGGACAGTGGTTTTGCAGCCAAAGGCAAAGCATGACACTTTGGGGCCTGCACAGGATGGGAGTTATACCAACATACCCTCTTCCCTGGCACTGTCTGTCACAGAAGGTTTGTGGAATCACTTTGGAGTGCCAAGCCAAAGATTGTGGGTCACTGGTGTCTGATAGGTACAACTGCATGTTGTGGGCAGTGTCAAGCTGCACCTCTACTGGGCGTGTTCCAGAGAGTGCGTGGCATGCCAGCTGCAGCATCAACATCCCTGGAAATACTCCTTACTAGCTCAGCAGTCCAGTGTGAATAGAGGTGGGACTATTTCTCTACTTCCTTTCTGTCCCTTTTGAGGTGGCCTGCAACCTTGGACACAAAAGGAAGGAGTAGTTCATACACTCAGTAGGGTGTAGAGATGGCAGTTCTGACTACTGCAGAGAGCTTGCAAAACTGGAAAGATTCTTGCAACCTCTGTTATTGCAGCTGCTTAGCATAATCTGTTCTTGTCAGGACAGAGAGAATAGATATGAAAACAAAATACCCAAGTGGCATTTTTTAAAAGTTGTAGTATCCTTATTGTTATGTTTCCAGTAGTGTGTGCTGTACTAAGACTGTCCAAGCTGCTGTACAAACATATAGGAAAGCACTGTCCCTTTGTATCTCAAAAACTGTTAAGGGAATGTCCACTGCTGCCCAGCAGGGAAGAGAGAGGAAAAGCATTTCCTGAATCCTCAAATGTGACTTTACATCTTCAAAAAACAACAAACAAAAACTAAAAGCAGGGCAAGCACTTATTTGCCAGTAGGAACTATCTGTATTAACACAACCTCCCCTGCAAAAATACAGAAAAAAGCTGACCCTGCAAAGCTCACCTGCCTGAGCAGTGAGCACTCAGTATTAGCACCACACACTGGATAAAAGCAGGTGGTACAGTGGAGCCAAGCCTGCATTTGCACCCCCAAGTCTTCAACCTTCAGCAACTGGGGAAGTGTATGTACAGGGATACCTCCTGCCCTCGTGGGAGAGTGTGGGGCAGGGGGAACACAAAAGTAGAGTTGGCCCCTGGGTGCTGGGGACCCTCAGTACACTACTGGTAGTGCTAAAGAGGATCTGGGGATTATAGTGAATCACAAATGGAATATGAACCAACCATGTGATGCAGCTGCAAAAAGACTCCTGTGATTCTGGGGTATATTAACTGGAGTGTCATATGTAAGACATGGAAGGTAATTGTCCCACTCTACTCAGCGCTGGCAAGGCCTCTGCTGGAGTACTGTGTCCAATTCTGGACTCCACGTTATGAGAAAGATGTAGACAAGTTGGGGAGAGTGCAGAAGAGAGCAGCAAAAATGATGATAGGTTTAGAAAACCTATGAGGAAAGGTTAAAAAAAACTGGGTATGGTTGATCTTGAGAAACAAAGATTGAATGGGAGTCCTGAAAACATCTTCAATTATGTTAATGGGTTTTTATAAAAAGGATGGCTAGCAGTTAATTGTTCTCTATGTCCCCTGAAGATGGAACAAGAAGGAGTCATCTTAATATTTAGCAAGGGAGATTTAGTTTGGATATTAGGAAAATCTTTCTAACTAGAACACTAGTTATGTGCTGGAAAAAGCTTCCAAGGGATGTTGTGTAATCCCCATCCTGGGAGATTTTTAAGAACAGGTTAAACTAGAAAGATCCTGTTAGGGATGGCATAGGCTTATTTGGTCCTGTCTCAACATAGGGGAGGAGTGGGACTGGACTCAGTGACCTTTTGAAGTCCCTTCTAGCTCTACATTTCTATGTATATTGCTAAATAGATTATCTGTTTGTAAACTGGAGAGTCTAAAACAGTGGTCCCCAAACTTCTTATATTGCACCCTCCCCTTGAGAACCAGGGCAACTGTTGGGGGGTGCTGAGCAGCTGTTAGAGCCATGGCTGGGAGTGGGACCAAGAATGGGGTCAGAGCTGTGGCCAGGACAAGAACCAGGAGCTAAGGTGAGGCCCATGGCTGGGAGGTGGCAAGTGGGGCTGGAAGTGGAACCATGGCTGGGGCCAGGGACTGAGGCTGGGAGCGGAGCTGGGCCATGGGCAAAGCTCCATCTGGGACTGGAGCCAATGGCTGAGGCCAGGGCTGTAGCTGGAGAGGAGTTGGGAGCAGAGCTATGGCTGGGGGCAGAGTGGGCCTAAAACCTGCTCCCTAATGCTGCTAGTGCCTTTGAAATAGCATCTGTTACAGGACAGCATACCTCATAGTCTAGAGCCCTTAGTGCCAAGACAACCTTGATTAAAGAGTCAGCCTCACCTGAGAGTAATCAGGTGCTTCCAGTATAGAAAGAACAGGACATTGCACTAGAGTAGATGGATGTTATGCCAGGGTTTGTAGGAGTGAGGCAAGCTCTCTGGGCTGGGAGGGAGCCTGACTAAGCAGGGGAGGGACTGTAAAGCTCTCTAGGCAGGGATGCCTGGATAGACTTGATCCAAGCAGGGAATACAGGCTGTAGGTAGGAAGAGGAAGATAAAGTGTGCTTTGTGAACTTAGGAATTTTATTTTGAGGTTCTGAGTTTTATTAATGGTTTATTTTATATTGATAAAGTTAGTGCTCAAGGAGAGATTATTTTAATCAAGAAAGCCTGAAGCAAAGTTTATTGGAGTAATCCAATAGGGCAGGGGTTGGTAACCTTTGCTGACCCCTGTGCCAGCCCCTTCTCCTCAACCCTCAGTTGGTGCTGATGGCCCACTCATGGAAAGAAGCCTCCTGGAGTGGCTCCTCTCAGCAGCATGCCTGGGGACCCCATCCCCAGGCACACCATGAAAAGAAGTTGCCTGGAGTCACTTCTTTTGGTTGTGGCACACCACAGAGAGGAGCTGCTCTGGGCAGCTTCTTTACATGGTATGCCTGGGGCCTGGATATGGCAGGGACCCCTGCACTGCAGCTGCCCCTGAAAGAAGCCACTTGGAGTGTATGTTGGTGGCAGGAGTGGCAATTTCTGTGGCGCCACAGAGGATGCTGAGTGCCGCTCCAAATGGGCTTTTGTGCTACTGTTGGCACGTGTGCCGGGGGTTACCTACCCCTGCAATAGGGGAAACTGACAGGCTGCTTACAGCATCCCTCTAGGCCAGTGGTTCACAATCATTTTCTTTATGTGGACAACTATATGGTCTGTGAAAGCTTTTGCAGACTACCATGTAAGCAAGCCTCCTCCTTGCCACTGCAGCCCCAAGTCTCTTCTGCTCCTGGCAGCCTGAGTCTTTTCCCTCAGCAGCCCCAAGTCTCTTCTCTTCCCCCTGCTGGCAACCACTGAATCCCTTCCCCTGCCCCCTTTTCTCTGGCAGCCCCAAAGAGGGCCATCCCATGGGGGGAGTGGGGTCCTGCCACCATGCTGGAGGGGAGCATGGCAGGCTGACCGGCCAGCTCTGGCCCCCAGGGAGCCAGCCCTGGGCCTGGAGGTTGAGGCTGCCAGCGCTGGGAGCCGGCTCCAGCCCCGGCCCAAGCCCTGGTAGCTGCCTGTTGTGGGGGGATGCGGGAGCCAGCTCCAGCGCCGGAGGCTTTGGCTGCCTGCAGCTGGGAGCTGGCCCCGGGCCCAGAGGCCGCCTGTGGGAGGGAGCCAGCGGCCCTGGCTCCAGGCTGGGAGACCGAGGCCACCTGCAGCGGGGAGCCGGCCATGTGAGGCAGGCTGGCCTAGAGGCTGGGCCCAGGGGCCTGCTCCACCCTGAGGGCAGAGAGGGCCGGCCCAGGGGTGGGGCATAGTCCTCATGGCCTGCCCCGTCCCCGTACCTTCAGCTTGCTGCCAAAGGCAGTGGGGTGGCTGTGGGAGGTGGGGCTGCAGCACAAGTGGGACCCGCACTGCCCTGCTGGGAGCGGGACAGCCCAGGGCCCACATAACCACAGGGCCTGGGGCAATTGCCCCATTCACCCCCCAGGGACGGCCCTAGCCCCAAGTCTTTTCCCCCACCGATTTTCCCCTGGCAGCCTCCAAACGCTGAGGCTGTTCTCTTCACCCTGGCCCCAATTGTGGCTCTAGCCCTGCTACCCTGCTCCTCCCTGTAGCCCCTCTACTCTCACCCTACTGCTTTGGCCTCCTCCTCTGCAACCACACATTCACCTTCATAACAAAGAGGTTGACCCACAGCTGCTGAAGAAACATGCTCTCCATACAGGATGGGTGGGAGATTTAAAATGCCTGGTCCTAGGGTGTTGGATGAGTCAGCAGCTCCCTGATGAGCCCAATTCTGGTTATAATTAAACCCATCTGGCATTTTCCCTAGTGGACCACAGGTGGGGAACTGCTGCTATAGGCCATGATGGGAGGCAGCTGAGCCAGTTAAAGTATTCAAAGAGGGAAGTGTTATAATTCCTAGGAATATATTAGGAGGGTCACTGCCATGTAGTTTAGGCCCCCAATTCAGTTTACAAAACTGAAAGTTAACAAAACTGCATTCATGAAATGTTTAAAAATAACATTAAAACAGGTAAATGTATTTGGATTGGGATTCCTCTGGTACAAAACAAAGGTTCAGTAGAATGCTAAGAGAAGTATATGATGGATAAGTCTATGATGCTGAGTGGTATATTTATATAATGCAAACTGAGTCAACTGAAAAGTAAAACAAGATGATCAAAAATTCTATTTCCCCTGCCCTAAAAATTCTGTTTGAAATCACAAAGTGGTGTTAATATCACAGGCACAGTAGTTCTTAAAAATATTGTCTTATTCTAGCCATTGTGATGTATAGTGTTCCTTTAAAACAGTGGTTTTCAAACCATAGGTTGAGACCTAGTACTGGGTCTAGACCTTCAGATACTGGGTCCTGTGGTGTCCCCTTGCTGACACTGCTGAAAGACTGGAATGCATTGCTCAAAGATGTAATTGTTGGGTTATGGGCATAAATAATTTTTTTTCCAACTGAGTCCTGAGAAAAAATGTTTGAAAACCACTGCTTTAAAATAATGTGCAACAAAAGACCCTGCGGAAATGAAGAAGTCTGTAGTGCTTTGCATGTTATAGGGCCACCAATGTCTTTGCTAAAGCACCAGGAAGATGTTCCTTAGCAGTGTGCATGGATAATGTTTTATCATCACTTCACAGAGCTGCCAATGACTACACACAGGGCAAGGGAGTAGAGAAGCAGGCCCTCAGAGAGAGTGAATTTTCTCGTGGGAGCTGGGAAAATGGTGGGCTATTGGACAATCTAATAGCTACTTGCCATAGCCACCCCACCATGACTTGTCAGTTATCAGACATTGTGCACAAGGTGGGGTGGTGTTATGTGGGGGCCTGGGTGGGCTATGGCCCGCCCACCCAATCAGATTTTAAGCGATTCATCCGATGTTTTTATCTGCCTCTGTTTTGCTTGCGACATACGGGTGTCAAGCACGGGGCCTGCCCCCCCCAAAAATCAGTTCTGGCTGCCGTTGCACAACCTAATACAAAGGCAAAGGGCAGCTCTCACTGGGCAGCTGCAGGTGAACTCCCAGGCTGGTCCCTGCAGAGAGAGCAGCACTGTAGGAAGCCCCCAAATCAGCTGGCTCCAAGTTGTCAATGCGAAGGCTTTGCCCCTTTCCATTTGGACCTTGGGAAGTGGAGGGGGGCTGCGCCTTTAAGAGGCTGGGAAGGAGGGGGCGGCTGGCTGGCGGCTTGTCCCGTGTGCAAGAGCCGGAAGATCCTGCGCACTGGAACTGCGCTCTGCTTGCGGGCAGGGGCAAGCAGACAGCGGGCGGCACGCGACAGCCCGGGGCGTTCGGGCGGCAGCGACTCCCAGCCATGCAGCTCCCCATGCGCTCCCGGCCGCTGCCGCTGCTCCTGCTCTTGCTGCGGGCCGGCGGGCTGCGGGCGGAGGAGCGGAGTAGCAGCGCCATGGAGGAGATCGCCACGGAGAAGGAGGCGGAGGAGAGTCACCGGCAGGACAGCGTAAGCCTGCTGACCTTCATCCTGCTGCTCACCCTCACCATCCTCACCATCTGGCTCTTCAAGCACCGCCGGGTGCGCTTCCTGCACGAGACCGGCCTGGCCATGATCTACGGTGAGTTGGAGGCGAGCTGGGGCGTTGGGGAGCCAGCGGGTCCCACAGAGGAGGCCGCGGTTCCGGGGGTGACTCCAGCAATGGGCGAAGCAGGGGACTGGGGAGCGACCCTGGCTGCTGGCTGGGAGCCGCCGCCTCCTCCTGTCCCTGCTCCTTGTCCCTTTCCTCCCCCACTGCCTGCGGGGACCCAGGGCCGGCCCAAGGGTTTCTGGTGCCCTAGGCGAGCTATGACTTCAGTGCCCCCCCAATAATGTTATAAGAGATAACATATTAATAATTTTTTTCAAATAGAGAAAAAACCCACTTTTGTCTGATTTGGCACCCCTGAAAGCCTGATGCCCTAGGTGACTGCCTAGTTCACCTATACGGTTGGGCTGGCCTTGCGACCCACCGTGCTGGACCCACCGTGCTGCTGAGCATGAGTCTGGGATTTGGCTGAGCTGCCTTTCCCCTGCCGCAATGGCCAGCCTGGGGAACTCTTCCCCCACCCCCACCCTACCTGCAACACTCCCAAGCTGTGACAGAGTGGCCACTGGCCAGGTGTTTCAGTGCCACTCTGCTAAGGTTCAGCCCTGTAGTGAGGGTAGAGGAGGGAGGAAGGCGGCAGTGGCGGAGGGAGCCACCCAGGAGAGTGTGTGGTTTGCTCTTGTCTGCTCTCTCTCAAACATGCTATTTTATGATGTGGGGGAGAGAGCAGACCTCATCCAGCTGGCATGTGTTTGGGCTCTGCTTTCAGACGTGCTGCCTTGTTTTCAAACTGCTAGGAGTCCCATAAATTAAACAAAAAGAGAGAGAGAGAGAGAGCAAGCAAGAGCTGCTTTTTATGGTCAGTGACAAGTCCTGTAAAACCATCTCAACCCAATAAAACTCCTGTCACTGAACTTGTCCTTTGTGACAGTTTTGCAGACAGTGGAGCTTGGGGTCTTGCTCTGAACCACAGGGAAGAAGGGGGAAAAATCATTATGCCTGCTGGGTCATATGTGGGGTTTAGCATCCAAGAGGAAGTGTTTTTTCCCATTGTGTTTGGCGTAGCTATGCTCTGTACCACTTACATGGTTGTATTATGGCATTAGAGTGTACAATGTGAAAAGGGCTTTAGCTTTTTAATCAATTTCTCTGATTTTAGGAGGCTAGAGTATTTATAGGAGTATTTATGATATTTCTTCTACTTCGGGCACATGGATCATCTTTACATAGGCATGATGTAAACATTGCTGTCATGGTGAGTCTTGCACAAGATGAGAAGCATCATCATTAAATGTTCATGCTCTCTGTCCATGCCGCTGACTGCCAAGGAGCTGCTTGCTAGTTTGTTTACTCTGGCACCCAGTACTTATTGGCTATCAGTTGACTGAGGCAAAATCAGATACCAGGAAACATTTACACAGTGCATTTAAAGCCCTCTTGGTTGAATAGGAAATGAAACAAACAGAGCATGTTTCTTTTTCTTTTTTTAATCCAGGTGTAGGACAAAAATAAATGACACAACAGAACAGATGTTCACACTTGCACTCTGGGTAGCTGTTAGTTCAGATATAACTAGTCCCACATTCTGCTATAATTAACGATTGGTGCAGAGGCCAGCAGGGAAACCTGTGCTGGAGGTATTTTTTTTTTTTTTTTTTTTTTAATTTGCACATACTGAATTTTTACACATTTAGTTGCTCAGAAAACATAAAGAATTCTGACTATAAGCTGTCATCCATTTAAAAAATGACTTGTCTGTAATTGGTTACTGCATTACTGCCAGTGGAACTTTTTCTTTCGTTAGGTAGGCCAGCTCTTGCACCATAATGTGAAACACCTACTTAAAATTTGCATGAAATAAGCACAGATGAAAAATTCTACACATAGGAAAAATAAACTTTTTTAGATCTAATTGATTGCTTATTAGAGCAGTGGAATTTTCCTCTGCTGATGTTTTCTGTTAACCCATCCCAGTCTCCTCTTAATCACTGGTCTCTTGCTGCATTGCTGTGCATTTTAACACGTGCACGCACGAATTGCTTCCCAGTGGGAGTGTTAAGAACAGCACTGTATTCTGCACTTGTTTTTTTTCTTAACATTGTATCTATATGTAAGTTTTACATACATGAAGGATTTGAAAATACTTATTGATAGTGTTGTGCGTTTAGTACATCTCTAAACACCAAGGGCATTTGAATGTAACATGGTTACCTCTTGAGGTGTGTTTTCACAGAAAATGTGAAATGTTTCAATTGGAAAAATCTTGGATTTTAATTAGATACAATAAATTTACTATAATTTTCAGGCCTTGATATTTAAGATGGTTCTCTGGCTTCTGATCTTTGACAGAAAAGTGGAAGTTCTATATTGATAAATCTCAGTAAATATATAGTATTTGAGGCTTTCTTGTTCTGAATGCAAAAATGTTGGGAAATGTTCAAACATTTAATTATTGAATGATCCTGGTACCTGAGAATATGGCTATTGTTAAAATTATTACATGTTTTCAAACAGCAGCTCTTAAAAAACCTACATAGAATACATATGTCTATGGAATATAGATGATTCTCTTTTTGTTCCAAGATTATAATATACAGTATGATGATTTTGCTTGCTTTAGAACACCCTCTTGCCATGATAGAGCAGGACTCTGGAGAGAAATATTGAAATGAGTCTGTAGTTTCTTTTGCAGATGTTAGTCTGCATGCCAGTAAAGCTATGCCAAGGTGTGCCTCACACTATTTAAATACATATTGCAGGCTTCCTTTAGAAAGCTGTGTTGTATGTAACAAATCTTTGTCCTATATATCTTTCATATAGCAGTTTCTTTCTTCCTTTTTGCACATACATTCACATAAAGACTGATGGCTAAGCTGAGAGGCATCTGATGAAAGTTGATAAACAAAACACAAGTAAACTTGTATATAAAAATCTCTGTATAAAATTTTCATATCCTCCTTCCCTGTCTGTGTTGCTTTGCCACATCTCGAGTGCCACATTTAGGTGACAGGCCTGGCTTCCTTAACATCAGTGTGGGTGGAACCATGTGGTCCAGTCACTGTTAGACCGCATCTCTGGGCTGCAGCCTACCCCCCCAGCAACTGTATTCATGTCACAGATCCAGCTCAGTTTGGTACCTGTCATCCCTTTTCCTCTGCCCAACAAGTTGTTTAAAGCAACTCAAAAATAGTGTCTTCAAAACAAAGCATTACAGTAGTTATTAATTTCTCCAAAGGTTCAAAGCATATAGAACAAAAGATTAAAAACTAAATAAAAAACCATTATGCATAAAACTTGCACCATGGTCTTTCCTTGCCAGATTTTGACAGCTCTGCTCAGCCGACCTCTTTGTCTGGTTGGGAGAAGCAGATGTCTTGCTTGCCACCTGCTCTTTCTGTGTCTCAGTGTGTTCCTTGCCAGCCTGTCAGGTCTTGAGGGCTCCCGGAGAAGCCTTTGGCCATTCACTCAGTCCCTTCTCTCATCTAGGCCAATGTCCTGCAGTGGTTTTGCATTCCCTTTAAAATCTCTCTTCAGTCTTGGCAAAAGAGCTGTGTTATCAGGTACTGAGGAGTTGCTTCTTCATGGTTGTGAACTGGGCTGTGGTGTTGCATTGTCTTTCCTGCTTGATTCCTTTAACAGTCCTTGTGATCTAACTCCACAGTGTTAACCCATCATAAACAGACTGAGACAAGTGCCTTAATAGTAAGAAAATACAAATATTTCCTTATTTTCACAATTTATGATCTTATTTAAGATTAAGCAATATGTGTTGAGTCAAGGACATCTCCCACAAATACAGTAGAAGTTCAAGGATACAGACACCTCAGGAATGGAGGTTATTGGTAACCCTGAAATGTTCGTAACTCTGAAAAGAACACTCTGGTACAGTACCTTGCAAATGTCTTCCAGCTGAGGCTGGGAGAGATCTCTGCAGAGGTGGCACCTGGCAACGCTGCCTGGTTCGCAAGCAGCTCCCTGCACTATTCCTGTTTCTTGCCTTTGGGCTGGACTGAGGGCTCTGCCCTGCCCCCTTGGCACTACAAGCCCCAGCCCTCAGCCGCCTCTCCCCAGGGCTTGCCCTGCTCAGTGCACTGCTTGCCACACTCTAGAGTAGAGCCTTGCACAGATGCAAACATGTGGATCCATATCCGATCTGCATCTGCAAGAAATGGTCCACTGATATCTGCGTTGTATCTGTGGATGCGGATATCTGTGTATTTGCAGGGCTCTAGCCCTGTACAGATAAAAATATGTGGATCCGTATCCGCTCTGCATCTGCAAGAAATGGTCTGTGGATATCCGTGTTGTATCTGCGGATGCGGATATCCGTGGATATAATGCAGATATCCGCGGATTTGCAGGGCTCTACTCCAGAGGTAGCATGTGGCAGAAGGATGGTGCCAGTCTTCTGCCAGCTGCAACCCTCCCTTCTCTGCCCTTTGCACTCCCAGAGGTGTTGGCAGAATGCAGGAGTGCAGCCTTGGGCAAAGCTTGGGCCGCATTAGGCTGTGGCCCTTTAAAAGTCCTCCAGAACACAACTGACTCCTTCCGCCACTCCAAACCAGTTTTTGGCTGCAACCTTCAGTTCCTTGCAGCAGCACCAGCAGAAGGAGCTTTTCTTTCCTGTCTCTAGAGAGGAGTGGAGTGGTGAAAACAGCTTTTCCCCTTCCAGTGTGGTAGGGCGGATGAGAGTGAAACAGCACCTTTGGCTTACAGGAAACAACACAGACCTCAAACTGTTTCTGCTCTGCATGTGGACCTTGCAATACAGGCACTCTTCTTTTCTTTCTTTTTGCTGCTGCCGCCTGATTGCTTACTTCTGGTTTCACTGGGTGTTTGTTTGAATCTATGAAGTTCTACTGTACTGGAGATCTTCTTTAACAGGCTTTTAAAAATACTCTAACAAGGTGCATCACATTTAATTTGAGATGGCTAGAAGATGCTAATAATCAATTACAGTTCTACAGTTACAGCTGTAATCCTCCTCCAGGTGGAGTTGGCGGCAACAAGGGTTGGGTTCAATATCTAGGGTAGTGATGCTTAGACCTCAGTGGTTCAGGAGCCAAATTAGCAATCAGCATTCCCCAAGGAGCCACAATAGTGTGAATTAATTATTTCATTTACACACACTCTCTCTTGCTCTTCATATTTAAACAGTGTGACAGGGGACATGCAATCATAGAAGATTTGGGTTGGAAGGGACCTCAGGAGGTCATCTAGTACAACCCACTGCTCAAAGCAGGATCAACCCCAACTAAACCATTCCAGCCAGGGCTTTGTCAAGTGGCACCTTTAAAAACCTCTAAGAGATTTAACCCTCCCCATTCAAGTGCTTCCATCATCTCCCTCCTAGTGAAAAAGCATTTCCTAATAAGTCATGTGCTCCAGCCCCTTAATTTTTGTTGCCCTCTGCTGGACTCTTTTTCCAATTTGTCCACATCCTTTCTATAGTGGGGGGCCCAAACCTAGAGACCGCACTCCAAATGAGGCTTCACCAGTGCCAAATAGTGGAGAATAATCACTTCCCTTGATCTGCTGGCAATGTTCCTACTAATATGGCCCAATATGCTGTTAGCCTTTTTGGCTGTAAGGGCATACTGACTCATATCCATTGTAATCACAGGTCCTTTTCTGCTGAGCTGCTGCCTAGCCAGTTGATCCCCAGCCTGTAGTAGTCCATGGGCTTCTTCCATCCTAAGTGCAAGTCTCTGCACTTGCTTTATTGAACCTCCTCAGATTTCTTTTGGCCCAATTCTCCAATTTGTCTGTCATTTTGTGTAGCCTATCTGTACCCTCCGGCATATGTACCACTTTCCCCAGCTTAGTGCCATTTTCAAACTTGCTGAGAGTGCAATCCACCTCATCCCCCAGATCATTAATGAAGATGCTGAACAAAGCTGGCCCCAGCACTAATCATTGGATTATTCCACTTGTTGCCAGATGCCAACTAGACGTCAAGCTGTTAATTGCTGCCTGTTGAACCCAATGATCTAGCCAGCTTTGTATCCATTTTATAGTCCATTCATCCAACCCATACTATTTTAACTTCCTGATAGGAATACTGTGGGAGACTATATCAAAAGCTTTGCTGAAGTCAAGGAATATCATGTCCACCACTTTCCCCACATCCACAGAGTCAGTCTTCTCATCATAGAAGGCAATCAGTTTGATCAGACATGACCTGCCTTTGATGAATCTATGCTGACTGTTCCTGATCACCTTCCTTTCTTCCAAGTGCCTCAAAATGGATTTCTTGAGGAACTGCTCCATGATTTTTTATAATAATTTTACACACTCGCACTCCATTTTGTGTGTATGTATAAAATTATTCTCTCAGCAAAAGGACTGACCAAATATTATTTTATCAATTGTAATTGGATAATAAGATAGTAAAAGCATCCTGATTGGTTATTAAATGACACTGTTCTAATATCATGTTCTGCAAAGAGATGCAGGAGGCACATTAAAGAGCCCCTTGTGGCTTGTGATTCTCACTCTGAGTATCGCGGGCCTAGGAGTTCCTCTTAACCATAAAAAACAGAACTGGCTCGAGCCCACTGCCAATAATGTAGGAAAACATAACACCATATCAGGGCACCTCTAAGAGTCAATACTTCCCCTCTTGCAAACACTCAGTCTGTATACAAGAAAAGAGAACTTTTGATGAAAGGGAAATGGAACCAGACATTAGTTTGGGAAAACACCACAATCACATTCAAAATATGTGACCATTAACAAAATCCGAACCTACAGTTTATTGAGTAGTGTCCTTTACCTCAGGCTATGTACACACGATCAGATTAAAGCGCAACAAGGCAATCGCGCTACAAAACTCACGTGACCTTTATTGCGGGACAACGCGTACACACGTTGCTCCCTGCAACGCAACAAAATTACACGCATTATCGCGGTTGAGCGCAATGACTTCTGGGCACCTATCCCATCGTTCCATTTTCCCCTAAGTTGGCGCTATGAATCATGGGATGAAGGAAAGGAACGCAAAGCGCCATGGGTAAAGTGTCAGTTTCCCATGGTGCTTTGTGTTCCCCTAGCGTCTTCCTCGTTGCCAATAGCAACTCGCGCCTATTTTCAACATTGCAGTGACGCAACGCACCACTTGCAATCAATCGCTACAGCGACAGCATGGATCCTGCTATGATCTCCATTGTCGCCTTCAACATTCTGAATACATCTCGGCTTGTTGCTCAGTACGCAATGAGCTCCGAGTCAGATGAGGACACCGAGGAGCAGGGGCTGATCGATGCCATGCAGAGCAACAGCACCGCGTTGCTCAGCTCCTTCACCGATCATCTGCACACGGTGCAACGCCGTTTCTGGTCGCGAGAGACGAGCACCGAGTGGTGGGATCGCATTGTTATGCAGCTGTGGGATGACGAGCAGTGGGTACAGAACTTTCGAATGCGGAAAGCAACCTTTCTGGAACTGTGCTCAGAGTTGGCCCCTGCCCTGCGACGGAAAGACACCAACATGAGGTCAGCCCTAACTGTGGAGAAGCGTGTTGCGATTGCTGTATGGAAGATGGCGACTCCCGACTGCTATCGGTCCGTTGCAAACCAGTTTGGAGTCGGGAGGACCACCGTCGGATTAGCCCTCTCACAAGTGTGCCAAGCCATCAATCGCATCCTGCTACGGAGGACAGTGACATTGGGCAATGTTCGAGAGATTGTGGACGGCTTTGCTGCCATGGGATTCCCTAACTGCGGGGGAGCCATAGACGGCACACACATCCCTATTTTGGCTCCAGACCATCTCGCGACGGAGTACATAAACAGGAAGGGCTACTTCTCCATGGTGCTGCAAGCACTCGTGGATCACAAGGGGCGTTTTACGGACATCAATGCTGGGTGGTCGGGAAAGGTGCATGATGCCCGCATTTTCAGGAACACTGGTCTGTACCGGAAGCTGCAAGGGGGCACCTTTTTCCCTGATCAAAAAATAACAGTGGGGGAGGTGGAGATGCCCATAGTCATCCTCGGAGACCCAGCATACCCACTGATGCCATGGCTCATGAAACCCTACACTGGGAACCTTGATCGCAGCAAGGAGCGGTTCAATTACCGATTGAGCCGCTGCAGAATGACTGTGGAGTGTGCCTTCGGCCGTTTAAAAGGGCGCTGGCGCTGTTTGTATGGGAGGCTGGACTTGGCGGAGGACAACATCCCTGCCGTGATTGCGTCATGTTGTGTCCTCCATAACATTTGTGAAAGTAGGGGAGAAAAGTTTTCCCCTACGTGGGCTACGGAGGCACAGCGCCTCGAGGAAGCATTCGAGCAGCCAGCCACTAGGAGTATTAGGGTGGCACAAGGAGAAGCTGCTCGCATAAGGGAGGCACTCAGGGAGCATTTCAATGATGCCCTTCCCTAGTTAAGTTCCATGACGCATGAGGTGCACCTTAGGATCATTTCAGTAATGTGTATAAATAAATGCATTCTTCAAAGTATTTGTTACTGTTTTTATTGAAACCTGAAAGATGGGGGTGGGGTTACAGGTTGGTGTAGCTCCGGGTCTCGTAAAAGTAGCTTGGGGGGGGGGGGGGCTGGATGTTGTCCTGTACCGGGGTGGAGGGTGGCCTTCAAAGAAATGCTTTGAGGGACTGCGGTGTGTGGGAGGCATACACGGCTGAACTGTCTGGAGTGGAGCCCGGACATTTATCGCCTGGGACTGCAAAGCTATCATGTTCTTTAGCAGTTCTGTTTGCTCCTTCATGACGCTTATCAGTTCGTCCCTGTGTTTCTGCCTCCTCTGCTGGGATTCCTCTCTCCAGGCTCTATTCTCCCTTGCGGATTCTTGTGTTGCTTTCAGCAGGTCATTAAACATATCCTCCCTGTTTCTTCGAGAACGCCGCCTAATGTTTCTCATTCGGTCAGCTGGGGTAGACACCGGCCTTGTGAAGCTCAATTCTAATACAAAAATAACAATATAGACATTGTTAACACATAGCATAGATAGCCAATGTAACCTTCCAGTAGCACATTCCACTGGAAGGTACAGGGCGGTCAACACACTACGCTGCGCTGAAGCAGACAAGGTACATTCTAATAGACGGCTTACCGGGGGCTAAGAATCGGAAGAGGGCACACAGATGGAACCCAATATCCCTCTCCTCAGAGTGCCCCTTCCATCTAGAATACATCTCCTACATGCCGCCGGTAGCAGGCCGGGACCGTATGCTGCTGCACTGTGTGCTGCCATGGTTCCCAGGGCTGTGCTTTGCAGCTGGAGAGGCAGAGTGTCCGTCTTTGGGAGCGCAGACACAAACGCTCTCCCATCTAACCTGAGTATTAGGCTCTGGAGGTACATCGAGGAAACCTTTTCTGACCTAAATGCAGATGATTATTTTACAATCACTGCTTGTATTGATGCCCTGCTAATGAATGCAGAGTAAATAGCGTGCACAGCGGGGACCCGCAAGCCCCCCCACCCCAGACAATGATATTTTAGCAGGAGCAGAGCTGAATGAAGGAGAAACTTACCTGAACCCCCCTCTGCCGCCTCAGAGAACAAGCTGCAGTTCAAGCCTTGGGTGGACGTCTCAGCGGGGCTGCTGAAGAGCTCCTGGCTACACGCGGTTGCGCTTTCCTCCGTGTCATCCTCCATCTCCTCCTCCTCCTCCTCCTCAACAACGTCCTCATCCTGCTCGGCTCTGGCAATCACCGGACGAGGAGGGGCTGAAGTGTCCACGGGACTTTTGGCAGTGGTTGTGGGGTCCCCGCTGAGGATGGCTTCTATTTCCTTATAGTACCTGCATGTTGCAGGCGCTGATCCAGAACGGCGGTTTCCCTCCTTCGCTCGGTGATAGGTAATTCTGAGCTCCTTCACCTTTGATCTACACTGCACTGTGTCTCTATCATGCCCTCTCTCTGACATGGCCCGAGAAATTATGCCAAATGTGTCATAATTCCTCCTGCTGCCGCGTAGCTGCGCCTGCACGGCGGACTCTCCCCAGATGCTGATCAGGTCCAGCACCTCTGCCGTGCTCCAAAGGGGTGCGCGTCTTCCACGGCGGGCCGCCATTGCTACTGATGATCGGAGCACAAACACACTCCACGAGGAAGAGAGCAGGAAGTGAAACAGACTTGAAATTTGAAAATCCCGGGAATAAGTTCGGGGCAGGGCGGGGACAGTTTCGTCACGGCCACAGAGCGGGTGGGGGGGGGGAGACCAGAGAGGACGACTTGGGAATGCTGGGACAGTTCCGGACTCCAGTCAATGCGCGGTAAGCGTACACACGAGCTCAAACGCGCAATATATGATCCGCAACAGCTGTTACCACTCTCGTCGGAGTGGTTGTTGGATTGCGCGACAACAAGGCACTTAACGCGCAAGAGCCCTGTTGCACGTGTGTACGCCGTTGTTGCTATCGCGCGGTAATGAGCTTTAATGCGCGATAATCTGATCGTGTGTACAAGGCCTCAGTTTCCCATCTTGTGGCGGGAATGAATAACCAATGAATGAATAACCCTTTAACACATTCCCTCTGGTAGCTGTCCTTCAGGATTAGCAAAGACTCTGACTTCAGAAGTGTGTGTGTGTAGGGATTCACCTCCCATCTCAGAAAAGGGAGAGGATATTCAGGAATGTAACTGGCTGTTTGCCACTGCTGCAACCACCTTTTTCTGTCACTGTTCGTTGCTTGCTGCCATTGCTTTTCTCTGCTGCCTCTGGTCACATGCTGCCACCATTTGCTGGTCACTGCCACTTTTGGGGTGCTGTGTTCTGAGGTTACACTGCCTTGACCCAGCAAAACAGACAAGGAGTCCTGTGACACTTTTTTAAAGACTAACCATTTTATTTATCGCATGAGCTTTCATGGGTGAATCCCACTTCGTCTGACAAAGTGGGATTCACCCATGAAAGCTCATGCGATAAATAAAATAGTTGGTCTTTAAAAGTGCCAGAGGACTCCTTGTTGTTTTTGCTGAACTAGACTAACACGGCTATCTTTCTGGAACTTGCTTAACCCAAGTGTTTAGTGATTTTTAGCTGTTTGTGATCTCACTGGGTTGCAGGAAATCTCTCTGTCCCGACATCCTCTGCATTCTCTTTCCTTTCACCACTGTCACAGAACCAGCTCTAACACATTCCCCCTTGATCTGCATATCACTGATTCAACTCTGGTAATCACTGAACAGATACTATCATGCTCAGAGGCGAAAACAGTGGTATCTAGGACTCTTTGGGCAGAGGCCACTTTACCAGGAAGGAATACTTCTCCATGCCCCCCACTCATTTTGACTGTAATTTAGCGTCCCTACAACCTGCTTAGTAAGTAAGGTTCAGATTAGAGCTGGGAAAGTCCAGTTCTGCTGCCCTTTACTCATACAATAAAGATAACATTTCATGACCTCTGCACTTTAAACTAAATGATTTATAACCCATCATCAGCCAAAAGTGATCATTTTAGCAAAGCAGCTCCATCATGCTGCATACCAAGGCAGAGTAGGTGTGTCTATGCAAACATGGTTTGTTTCTGAAGTCTTCCCCCCCCAGCTCATCACTAGATGTCAGGGGAGAATTCATGCAGACGCTGCTTATACATCTTTTAAATTATAAGCTCTCTGGGGCAGGAGATGGCATTTACTCATGGTTTTTAAAAATGCAGAGCACAATTGAGCACTGAACTTTTAGAGGGCTCTAAGTGCCACCACAATATAAACGTTAGGTAATCAAGTAAGAATCACGTCCTCAACTTCTGTGCCTGTGGTACCGCTCTTGAATTCAATGTAAGTTGTATTTATGGAAGCCGATCCTCTCTGTTACAACTTGTGTTAACAATTGGGGTGGTGGTAGTTCGTTTTTCTTGACATTGATCTGAATCCTGCATTTATGCATAGTGACCAATAATGATCAGCTTTATAGCTAATTTGTTCTTTGTCCACATTATCATAATGCATTTATTTGGATTTCTTGTATTGATTTTTAGCTATCAGAGTCCACTTACATTGCCTTCTTCAGGAAAGTCTCTCTGAATACTCTTATTTTAAATCAGGTGGACCAATAAGGTAATAAGATCCTTTGCTATTCTTGTTACTTGAAAGCAACACTCCCTATGTGTAATATAAAATAGGAGATTTATTTACTAAGAGTATCAAATGTACATAACATGCAAGAAAAGTGGAAATCAAAGTCAAATTAACAAATGTTCACATTTTAACCTTCCTGGTGTCTGACTGTAGAAAGAGGAAATTTTTCAGTTCTCTAGCTCTCACAGATAATATGAATGGCCAAAATGTCAAACTTGATCTCCTACAGCTAGGCTCCTAAATCCATATTGTAAATGTGAAAGAAGGGTTTGTTTCTGTTTTCCCACCACTGGGCTCAGTGTGACAAGACAGACCTCTATGCAGGGTGAAAATAAAATCAGGAATCTGCATGCTGCAATCAAACTCAATAGTTATTAACTGCTTAGAAAGGCCATGCTTACTTAAGTGTTTTAAGAACAGATTTAGGAGCATAACTGTAACCTCCCTTGTTATGAAAACACGGTACTCTGTTTAGCAACCTGAATCTTCTGCACATTTTTAGTCCACGCAGTTTCAGATGAGGCTGTTGGCCCTATAGCTACTGTGATGCTCAGATTTCCAGTTTCCCCATACTCAGAGCTTGCTCTCTGAGCTGAAGGTCAGACTCAGTTGCAGGTTGCTCTCATGTTTTGTGATCATTATTGCTTGTTGAAATAGATGAGGGAGGGAATCCTTTTTATTTGGCTTACCCTTCACCTGGGAGAAAAAGACTTGAAGTTTAGGAAAGTTTTAGGCCCTTTTTTTTCCTTTTAAAAGTGAATATTACATTTTTGGTGCCTCAGGTCTTCGGTGCCCCACGTGAAGGGAGCTTAATGTCAATAGTTAAGGGCTCTGTACTTTCTGAAAATCAGGTCATTTTAATGTGTCTCATGTTGGACCCCCAAAATCATGAGTTGTTTTTGAAAATCTGTGCCTTGGACTCAACTCAGTATGCAAAAGGAAGTCACAGCTGTTGCAGCATGGGACACACACAAATTCATTCAGCATTTTTGCAAATTGGAAAATATAGTGTGCATTAGCCATTCTAGAGATGAAGTGGCTGAAGAAGAGCTCTGTGTTGCTTGAAAGCATGTCTCTTTCACTAACGGAAGTTAGTCCAAGGAAGATATTACTTCACCCATCTTGTCTGTCTGACTAGCAAGACTATAACAACACTATTAGCCATTATGTCATTCCTCTTTCTTGTTAATGAGGGCTTTTGTTACCTTCGCACACAAGCTCGGAAATAATATACACTGACATTCTCTTGAGAACTAGGAGAAGGAAAGGACTAGAAGGTACTTTGTGAGATCATCTACACCAGTCCCCTGCATTGACCTAGGTATTAACTAGATCCTCTCTGTCTTGTTTGTCTGTCTTGTTCCTAAAAGCCTCTAATGACAGAGATTCCACAACCTCCCTGGATAATTTGTTTCAGCGCTTAACTACCCTTACAGTTAAGTTTTTCCTAATATCTAAACTACATTTTCCTTGCTTCAGTTTAAGTAGATAAGGAGAAAAAATTATCATCTTTCTTTTTATAACAACCTTTTACATACAGAATTTGAAAACTGTTACCATGTTCCCTCTCAATCTTCTCTACTCCAGAGAAAGCAAACCCTTTTTTTCAGTTTTTCCCGCTAGGTTTTCTAGACCTTCAATCATTTTTGTTGGTTCTCCTCTGGATTTTCTTCAGTTTGTCCGTAGCTTTCCTGAAGTGTAGTGCCCACAATTGCATTGAGGCCTTATCAGTGCTGAATAGAATGGAAGAATTACTTCTCATGTCTTGCTTACCACACATCAGCTGGTGTATCCCAGAATAATGTTAGCGTCTTTTGTAATAATATTACGTTGTTGACTCATTTAGTTTGTGATCCACTATAAACCCCATATCCTTTTCTGCTGTAGTCCCTCCCATTTTGTATTTATGTATTGGATTATTCCTTCCTAATTGTAGTCCTTAGCATTTGTTGTTGAATTTCATCCTGTTTATTTCAGATTATTTTCCCAGTTTGTCAAGATCATTTTTAATTCTAATTTTGTACTCCAAAGTGCTTGCAACCCCTCCCAGCTTGGTATCGCCCACAAACTGTATAATGTACACTCTCTACCATTATCCAAATTATTTATGAAGATATTGAATAGAATCAGACCCAGGACCTTAGTCAATGTGGCCTTCCAGCTTGACTGTGAACCAATGATAAGTACTTGCTGAGTATGCTTTTCCATCCAGTTGTGCACCTACTTTATAGTAGGTTTGTCTAGGACGGCAGTTCTCAAACTTCTTGCATTGGTGACACCTTTCACACAGCAAGCCTCTGAGTGTGACCACCCCTTGGCGCCTGTGGATATCTCCCCACTGCCCAAGCCACCATGGTCTCTCACCCCTTCTTCATCCCAACCACAGTGGGTCCCCCAATTTCCATTCCCCTTTCAGTTCTGGCCCCTGCACATTGCTCCCTCTTGCTCCTAACCCCAGTCCTCCTGCTCCTGAGCCAAACTGGGGAAATGGATCTGCATCCACACAGCAGCTGGTATTGCTGCTTGCTGCCCCCACCGACGCTGCTTCTCTACACACCCGAAGGGACTCTAAGTTGGGGGTAGAGGGGGAGTGAGGAGCAGTGTCAGGATTCCCTGCATCTACATCACTTTCCCCACCTGGGCAGTGTAGGGGGAGGGCGGAGAGCAGCAGCTCCTGGTAGTCAGCTCACAGTGCTGCCCAATTACCCTGTCCTTGGTCCTCCTGTTACTTCTTGTGAGGGTGGTTAACAGTTATGACAAACTACCCAGGGAAATGATGTCTTCACATCAAGGTTAGCTACCTTTCTTGAAGATATGCTTTAGTTAACTACTAATAAACCTCAATACGGTGTAACTGGGTGAAATTCTATAGCCTTGGACTTTTTCAGATTTTTCTACCAAGAGATGGCTAACTTAGCTTGAACTCGTGTTTTGGGGGGGAGGGAGGTGGTGGTTTTTGTTTTTTCAGTAGAGGTGGCTGCAGAATGCAATTAAATGGATGTGCCGGAATATAATAAAAATGATAGACAATTGCTGCTTCTTGCACTAAAAGCTGACAATTCACTTTATGGTAAAGTTTAACATTCCCTGATAGCTTTGGTGGAAGAAATTGATTTTATCAGGAAAGAATAATTGAGGATGAGGGGTGGAGAATGGAATAAGGATAATTGTGCTCTTTAGCCAGGCGAGTTCTGTGTTTTTCCCTTTGAAATCCAAAACATTAATTCTCAAATGCATGGGCTTTCTTCCCCTGTTGAATGTCTGAAACTGTTCTGGATGAGATCACAATGTGCTCAACCTTCAGATCATTCAAGAGCCATCTCTGCTGCAATGTCTGTTAGAAATTGTTTAGCTAATAGTGGTGTGAAGGGCCAATGGGGATATTTGGAATTTCTTACATGTATAATTACAAGAACTACAATGTCCATAAAAACTGTGAAGTTATTTGATTGCATCTCTTATCTTCCTGTTGTTGTTTGTGTTTAGAGCAGGGGTGTCCAACCCTTTTGCAATTCTTTCTTACTCGGGGGCTGGTGAGCAAATTTTGGATCAAAAAGGCACAGAAATTGATCTTGCTATTAATAAAATTGAAACGATGAAAAAATAAACACTGGCTTACAAACTCAATTTGGTTCCCTAAAAGCAGAAACTTACATTGCATGCCTAAATACAGTTCTCGGATAACATCCATCCTTTCTACAGGCCTGACCATACCCCCAGTCTCCCAGGGCCTCCCCCAGGCTCCTCCCCAGCCTTGCCGCTGCCTCCCTCGGCCCTCCCCAGCCTCGCTGCTGCCTCCCTGGTTTCCCCCTACCCCCACCCCCATGGCCTCATCACCTTCCGGGTTCTCTCCCATAGCCCCTTGCTTCCTCCCTGGTCCCCTGCAAAAGCCCCAGCCTTCCGGGCCCCACAACCTCCCCAACCCCTTATGTCCTCCTGGCCCCCCACCTTACCTGACTGGTGCTGAAAGGGGCAGACAGAGTCACTCCCTGGCCAGGCAGCTCCCCCCCCCCTGGCTCATCTATCTGAGCTGCTCAGGGTGAGAGATTTGAAAAGGCCCCAGCTTCCAGATGTCCTGCGGATTCCAGCCCCTGGTGGGCCGGATTCTGGCCCACGCGGGCTGTAGGTTGGGCAAGCCAGTTTCAAAGGATAAACTTCTTGTGGAGGAGCTTGTACTCATGCCTGTACCATGGCTTCAGAACAGAGCCCCAAAATTAGCACCATCTGGACATTGGGGTTCCACTGGGGATTGTTACCGTACGGGTTTGAGTGAGAACAGACAATGGGGAGAGGCAAAAAAAAAAAGGCAAGAAAGCCAAGCAGTACTCTGTGAGTAGAAGTGTAAGGCTATAAGCTAAGAAACAGGGACTGCAAACAGGGGAGTTTGCGAGGGAAGGAGAAGGAGAAGCCCTGAGAAGGAGGCGAAGGAGATCCCCTTGCTGAAGAAGCAAGGGAGAGAGTGAATTGCTGACTGTGTGTGCTTGTGCTTGTCTTTTTTTCCCACAGGTGATTTCTGTGAATTGTCAGTTACTGTGTGAGTTGGGATTGTGATTGTGTGATTGTCTGGGGGCTGTTTGTACCATTGTTCTCTGCTCAGCCCTGCTCAGCTCAATCAGCCTTGTGATCACCCTTCCCCTGTGTGCTTAACGAGGGGCAAGGGCTGACCCAGGCAGAGAAGGCCTTAAAAGCCAGTGGCTGAGCGACCAGGGGGAGCTTGCGAACAGGGACTGCAAACAGGGGAGTTTGCGAGGGAGTTGGGGG